>ML785608.1:662736-679447 GCA_009831015.1 Picea engelmannii | reverse complement strand
CTTAACACTACTAGAATGATCACCTCCTCCCCGATGCTTCTTAAAGGAAATACGAAGTAGGAAAATTTAACTTCTATTTAGAATTGTACCAAGACAATGCAAGGGATGCACCCTCCCTCCACTTAGGAAATCCTCACAACATCATCATTTGATCAACAACTCCCACCCACAACCCCCTCGGTTGTGGCAAGGGGGATGGAGTCATTAGGCACCAAATTCAAACATTGGCTTGGGTTTGTTGTCCATAACAATAATATCTCACTTGTATGTTAAACACACTAAGATGATTTAGCTCAAATCGATTTCTTATAAGAGTTTATTTCACACTCCTATCGTCCATTTATACTATTGTACCTAGCAGTCCCATGTTTGACCTATTCATGGTCACTAACTGGTTTATCTCATCTTAATTTAATATGGTGATTTACAAAAAAATCAATGTTGATGAGGTCCGTGTAATAGAATATTTCCAAATTTAACGAAATATGTGTTCTTGAAGAGTTTCCTCTCCAACCTAATTCAAGGCCCTAACCCTAAACTAGTTGGTTGACCCTACAAACATAAAAATTATAATGAATTTTAGATTTAGCGTTATTTTTTATGGCTTATCTTAAGTCAAAGGTTATGAAAGTGAAACTAATGATGTTTTGAAAGATGAAAGCAAAATAAACAAAAAGATGGAAACAAAAACCTTTACTTCTCTTAACTCTTAAACAACTTTTCAACCTTAAATTTTTTTCTAAGATCTTTGAACAACAAACTCAAAGTAGGATTTCACTCGACTACGAGCTACTTATGATCTAAGTAAACTATCAAGAACTTATGAAAGCAAAGACTTTTCCCTGGTTACTAATGCAAACAACACTTTTTAACCAACAAAGAAATAAAATAATTTTTTTTTATTTGAATGCTCACAAAACAAGAAAGGAAAAATACCGACAAGTCAAAACCAAGAAAACTTTATGGCCTAAGCGCAAATCGCAAAGAGTCACTTCTAAAAAATCATACACCAGCAAATTAAAATTGGACTCTCGCACTTGTCTAAAAACCCTATAACAGAAAAAATTTGAGGAAAACTTCTAAATGAAAAAACAAAGCTATTGCTGTGATCAAACCTAAGACACTGACCGCTATGATAGAGACCCAAACTTGAGAGGTATAATTCTTGTCAAAAGAAAGGATGACTACCTTACCTTCAACAAAAATTCTCTCCACAGGCACACTGCTGATAGTACCACAGCAAGTGTGTGCACGCGAGTTGTGTAAATTCAGAGAGCATGTACACGTGTGCTGGCCTTATATAGGTCGTGTGTATATCTGAAACTCTGAAAAAAAATAAAAATCCAAGCAAGCCAGCCCAGGCAGAGACTCCTGGTACTAAGAACCAGAATCTCTTGAAGACTCGGACACTTACTTTAAGCAGAAAAAGAAAACAATTCAAGGAAAACTTCATAGAACAAACCAATCCGAGGTGAAACCTAAGCTATAGACTGCAAACAACAAAGACTAGAAAGAGTTCCAGAAAACCCCTGAGAAGGACTAATTATGACAGGGTAGAGGATGACTACCTCTTTAAAAAAAAAAATTCTGGAATCATACACGCAACTGTCACCTCCTCAGCTAGCGTGTACACGCGGGCTGTAAGAATGCAGGGCGTGGGTACATGCGTTCAAACCTTATACAGGCCGCGTGTACCTCTGTGGGTCTTGAAAAAAAAATTACAGTCAAGCAAAGAAACAAAGATAACTGGTATGGAAGACCAGAATCTCTGTTAGCTCAGACTTTTGCAGAAACTTTAAAAATAGGAAAATGAAACCAGTTCTTAAAAATACCCAAAAATATCCCCAAGAACCCTAGAGATCTCCCCAGTATGGTCGTAAATTATGTTGTGAGTGGGAAATCCCTCTACGGACTAGCACTTAGGGTTAAATTATGTATGCAGAAAAGACATAAAGATTTCTACTTTCTACCGTCGTACCAGACCTAATCCCCATTATTCTTAAGCAAACACATATTTAAGAAGATCAAATGAGCATACCTTATTTCAGGCATTTGATGTAGATCCTTCCTTACGCTTTATCGCTTTTTTGATTGCATCTCTCCTACCAAGGCTGACTTGCATTCACATAAAACCAACAACAAACTCCACATGCATTTGATATATAGATTAATGGGTTAGAGATTCGATAAACAAGTATACAATAAACCATGAAAACCTCATATGGTGGGATGGGAAAAGTACTTCTTTATTATTAACTTCAACAAATCCAATTACGATGATGAAGCAGGCCACTGCTCCATGAACCTGGTCCTGGGCTCCTCTTCAACTGTCCTCCAACTTATTTGCTCTATCTTTCTCTTTGCACAAGGAAGGCTAAAGGGGTTGGACAAAGGAAATATGCAATTGGGTATAGTTTCTTTACTATGATTCTCCTCCTCCAAATAAGACCCCTAACCCTTCTTTTATAGGCTAGAAGAAGATAGGTATTTGGACGAACCCTCGGCCATGCATGGCTAAAAGGTTTAGTTAACTCACCCAAAGCTATGTGTTCCGTCGACAACTTTCCTTTTTTCATGATTTTGTAGATACACGTGGGATGTTTTGGGTCAGTGAGCGTGTACATGCATGCAGTAATAGAGCAGGGCACGTGGGCCTTTATAAAAAGTGTTTTTAAGAAGAGTTGTTCAGCAGTGCTTTGGCAAAGAAGGAATCTGAGATGGCCTGATGCCAGGTAAGCATGTCTAGTGCAAATTAGGGTTATAACACAAAGATCCTATGGCGCTTGTCCAAGACGAGTCGCAAATAAAGCTAGACTACAGGAGATGATGGATCACTGAGTTGGATAGCATTAAGTTGAGAAATCACACCATGGTGGCCTTTCTTCAGGAGCTTCTCCATCCGGTGAGAACTGATAATTTCTAGAGAGCCATCTTGTAGCCCCTGGAGGGTATAGGTGTGAGCCTCTTGAGTAAATCTCATATATAACTCTTGATAATCCATGGTAATCGGTCCCAGAGTGTGAATCCATTCAACCCCCAAGTAAATATCACAACCTCCCATGGCTATGGAAAACATGCGAGTCTTCAGCTGATAATCTCCCATTTGTAGTTTGACATTCTCAAATCAGCCCCCAAATTTCATTGTACCACCATTAGCTATAAGGATTTGAACATTAGAAACTAGGCGAACAAAGCAGTTGGAATCCTCAATGACCCTGCGATGAATAAAATTATGGGTGTTACCACTCTCAATCAACACCACAATCGGTCAATGTTTGATGTAGCCCTTGATTTTTGATGTTTGTGGAGCAGAAATACCTGTGAGGGCATGGACAGATATGGCAGGTTCCTCTAGTTCCATCGACGATGTGACATGATCTGTGATGGGGAAATTTGGTTGTGTGTCTTCTGATTCGATGGCATCACTTGTTAATATGTCCTCTACGAAGGTGGCTTATGACTCATCGAGTTGGAAGAACTTTTGTTCACGACATTTATGGCTCAACAAATATTTTTCATCAGAGTAATAAAAAAGGCCTTGCTTCCTTCCTTCATCCATTTCTGATGGAGATACCTTATGGACTTTCAAAGTTTGGGTAGGAGTAGGGGAGGCCCCTAGACGAGGGAAGTTAGGAACTGCATAATGAAGGGGTGTGACATGAAGAATGGTCTCAGTCTCCAATGCTAATTTGCATGCCTGTAACCAGGTAACAGGATGGTGCATGCAAACATGATCCCGAATGGCGTATTTTAATCCATTGATGAATCATTCAAGATAGAACTCATCAGATAAGCCCTCAGTTCTGATATCCATCTGTTCAAATGCGGTGATGAAATATGTTACTAACCCTATTTTTTTTAGCTTGGTGACTCGGCCCAAAAAATGAGATTCCCTATCAAAATGAACACAGATTGATTTGGTGAACATGGTCCAAGTTGGGTGTCCTGGATAACATTTATTATGCCATTTCCACCATTTCCATTGTTTGATCCAGGTACAGAACCCCCACATGAAGTTTGGTCTCATCATCCCAAATATCATGAAGAGAGAAGTAGTGTTCCATTTGAGAGACCCACCCAGCCGAGTTTGATCCATCAAATTTATGCATCTCAACTTTGGGTACCTTATTCCAGTGATTGGGGGAACCCCAAGGGGAGTGGGAAAGAGGGGTATGCTCATAGTGGGAAGAGTGAGAAGCCTCTGGTTGGTATCCAGGGTGCTTTCCCTTGATGTGCAACAAAATGGCATGGATGTCCTAGGAGAGGGTTGTCATGTTTTGATCGAGGGAGTACATGCGTTGTGACAGGGTCTAGTCTATGGAGTTGATGCGCTTGGTCAGGTCGTTGACCCTAGTGTCTAGCTCTTCAAGCGTTTGAGAGCGGGTGATAGGGGCCTTTGTGAAAGCTTATGGAGATTGATACCTCCGCGAGTAGCACACGATAAGAATTTTGGTGGGATAGGTGGCAAATGAGGGTGGTTGGAAGGGCATAGCGGGTCCATGGAAAAAAAGAGGCTAAAAAATGATAGGTATCGTTGCAATTAGGACAAAAAGAGGAATCCAATGGTAAAGGTCCCAAATAAGGTGGTAAGGACCACAAGAAAAAAATATGTAAAAAAATGATAGGTATCACCATGATCAGGACAAAAAGAGGAATCCAATGGGATAAGTCTCAAATAATGGTGCGAGCAAGCCCTAGACTTACTCCAATCTGAATAATATTGAAGTGGCGAAATGTCCAAATTCTTAACATGAAGAAATTTGTAGTAATTTTTCAACCCGAATGCAGGAAGCAAGGTTGCACGTCAATAGATCTTGTTTGTTTTGTTGTTGTTGTGTTTTCGTCCCAAGGGTTAGGGTGTTTAGAGTTTCTACAGTCAAGGGTTTTCCTTGTGTTATAGCTCTTCGATATACGTGCAAGGTCATACAATATTACTCAACCCAATATCTCAAGGCACCAACTAAGGAGGTTACACTGTACCCTTAGTCGTACTACCCCATTACCCATGTACTAGAGAGTATCTTCCCGATTGTTGTTCTCAGTGGCATTGTAGCAGTCATAGAACTGATCGGTTTATCTACGGAGGGCTTCAGGATATCTAGGCCAATCTTTATACATGTTTTGTCTGATGTACTACCACTTGAAGGGGTACCAACAAGGGTTACAAGGGTGGCCAACAATGTGCGCTTAAGTACCACTAGTAGTTTCTACAGGTATGCTTCCACGACCACGGATTTATGCGTTGAACGATAGATCACTGTAGATTTAAGATGCTAGAATACATCCCTACCCTAAAAACATTTACCCACATTTCTTTCCCAGGAAAGAGCTCTGATACCACTTGTAAGGTATCAAATCTAATATATCAAACTGAAAACAAAAATAATGCAGGAAAATACCATAGAACAACACAAATATAGAGAACCACAACCAGATAATGATACCTTTATTGCTAGGAAGTTGAGTTCACTTGCCTCTTCGAGGGGGCAACCTCCAGCAGAGCAGTGGTCTTTTACAATAATTCTCTAGACACCTTTCTCATTCCTCATACTCTTATTTATACCAGTTCTACCTTCTAAAGAACATTCTAGGGGAAGATCCTTCAAGAAGCGGAAGCTTCTATTAGGTCTTCTTACATTGACTTGTTCACATTTATTTAATAGGCCTTATTAACTAACTTCGGCCTTTATTACATGGAAAATATATATTACTCTAATTAATAACTAACTAAGAAGGGTTAGGATCGAATCCTAACAAATGTGGTGGAAGAAAGATTGGCCAGGTTTGCAGCCAATTCCTTCTCCTCCTCCCACCAATACTAAAAAATGTTGGATTTCTATCCCTTCTTTCCTTTAATTAAGGAGGATTGCAGGAAGTGAAAAGCCTCACTTGGGTGCAAATCTCTTCTCACTGGATTTGTGATGGTGAAGTTAACTTTAAGAAAAATAACAAGGAAGCTTTTAGAGATTTTCCTGAATTAGGCAAGGGAAGAGGAGGATATGAGGACTAATTGAAGGCATGTGAACAAGACCGGGATTGGATTGTGGAGAGGCAAAGCGAGGATGGTTAGCCACATAAGGTTTTTATGAGGGCCAGTGCAGTAGTTAGCAATATGATAAAATCCTTCGCAATGAAGCAGATGGACCTTGAGCAAGAGGTGGACTCTCTGATTAACAACCTGCAAATTCATATTTGTATCCCTCAGAATCCAAAGGAGACCAAGATCTGATTACAACTTAGGAGTCCACCAAAAATAATGAATTGGATTTGTGGTACTCGGATTAGAGGTTTTTGCTTATACATAATTGTTTTTCTGACTCATGAGATCTGGTAAAAAACTATTGTCATTTTGGACTGATTGAAGTCCCGAAGGACTACTTTGAAATATTATGACTATAAAATTTTCCAGGATTGTTGTTGATTTTGTACCTTATTTTGTATTATATTTCATATATTTCTTTGGGGAAAAGAGAAAGATATCTAGCAAGTGAAGACTAGTTTTATCTAAAACATATTTGCATTGAACACTTCCTTACTTAAGCATCCCGTGTATCAAATCTTCTGGAGGAATAAATCTTGCAAAGGAATCATAACCATGTTTTTCCATGCTATTTGTTTGGAATCTGTCTGCACACTGATACTGTTGACTAGAAGCATAATGATCATTTCCAAGTGGTGTCAGAAGAGGAACCTTATCAGGCATCCTGCCTCTGCGGCGACTGCAGTGCATCCTCACATCAACTACATGTACCTAATGTTTCTCAACCACAATGAATAAAAAAGCCTCTCTCTTCCTTATGCTCAACATAGTTTGTTTTCCTTGGCAAACCTTTTTAACATATAAATAGAGGAATATAAAGAGTAGAGGTACAATTTCCTATAAAAGATACTTCCATCAGAATATGTGAAACTTGGTGAACGTAATTACATTTCTCACTGAAATGTAATTATTTTGAAAAAATACAAGATGAACAACTAGTAAAACTTAGCAATCGCTCGTGATAGATTCCTTGATAAGAGAGAAAATGGTCAATTCCAATAATACAGATTTGTAAAGGTCAAGGAAAATACGATAACAAAATGTTTCCTCCTCATATATATTTGTAATAGTTAGCTAAAAAAAGTAAAAAAATCTAATTTGATATTCAGATTAAAAAGACAATTCATGTGACCCATCCTACTCAAATTTGCAGAAAGGGAAGCTTTTAGAGTGGATTCCGCCCACCCTACTCAAGTTTTCAGAAAGGGAAGATTTTAGAGTGGATTTTGGGAAGAAAAAGTTGGACGAGTAGAGTACAAAATCAAGATTGTAAAGAATGTAATCAATGATAGTTTCATGGATTGCACCAAACACTTCTGAGAAAACAGTGTGGGACCAAGCTAAAAACATGTATATTATAACAGATGTCTATTAAAACAACCAAGCTAAAAACATGTGGACCATTGGATCATATTGAACCAACCAACAATTCACATAAGATCAGCTAGAAAAATATCCATGCCCTGGAAAACAATGGATGGGTTGGGAGCTGGTAATTCCTAATTGTACTAGAAATAAAATAAAAAAACAAGAGGTTTGCCCTCACCGATACTTGAATATCAAAAGGTTTGTAACCAACATACATTGTACGAGAAATGTGTAAAACATTAAGTGGTCAAAAATGACGATATAGAGACAAGAACACATTTCCCAATACAAAGGGGAGATTGCTAAAAAAATAAAGCCTCGACTGAAGAATTTTCTGCAAGTAAAGACCATTGAAAGGTGTGGGATATTCTCAACCAAATTTAAAAGATGTTTCACAGAGATTAGTCGATATTGGAAGCAAAAAAATATAGTTCATCAGAGTTGAACCAATAGCAACCGAGGAATCAAAGTTCAAACAGTGAGATGACAAAACCAAGAGAAAATTGTTAAATTAAATTAAAAAGTACCAAGGACAAGTGTTTCTCATCACCTAGGCTCCTAGGGGTGAAAAAGTGTCCAATATGGTCCCTAGTGCATTAATTTCATGAGATGTGAAATTAAAAGTGACTTTATGATAAGTTAATGAAGTGGGTGACTAAAGGGTCTCTTAATCACCACCGTTGATCTAATATATTCTCCACCATTAGATTAGATGACTCTTCAACTTCCCTCATTGAGTCAAATTAGGGAAAGAGGCGCCCCATTCTTTTGGCATTCTTCATGAGACTTGGAGAGAGAGAGAGAGAGAGAGAGAGAGAGAGAGAGAGTCGATCTGAGGAGAAGAAGTCCATTTGCAGAATAGAGCATGCATCCCAAGGCTGTTTTTGGAACGCAAATCAAGGAGGGAAAGTACATCAGAGTATTGAGGCTGTACTGTATGGATTCTGGGTAGACCACACAACTGATACTTGGCACAGAAATCGAGGAAGTGGACTGTATGATTTTCTGAGTGAGAGTGACATGAAAATCGAGGCAAATTACAGTCATGAATTGCTGGAAAATTATTTCATCAAGCAGGAACATTTCTCGACACACACCGTACAACATTTAATGTTGTGACAACCATACTATGTACAGATTTATGGGCATATAAATCGAGGAGCTGATTGACATGGTTTCCTAGGCTGTGTGTGGGCACAGAAAATGAGATAAGTCTGAGATTTATTTGTTGAAGATGACTGTTGTAAGAAAAATTCTTCCTAACCTCTGAATAATAAAAGCCTCCCCTCTCTCATTGGTTTTCCCCTTGCAGGTTTTTCCAGGGTCTTGATTTTTGGACCAAAAATCGGTGTTCATTTTCTAGGTGTGTTTTATTTATGAGTTATTTGTTGTAGCAGACTTCATGTGTTTCAGTTCATGAGTTATATATTTTTTGATAATTAATTTGCAGCTGAAAATTGTAATGTGGGTTGGGCATTAAACTATGTTGTCTCATTGAGACATGAAACCAGGTTGGGGTCTAAAATTTCTACATGGTATCATAGCTGGAAAGTGTGAAGGGCATAAATATAGCAGCCACAGAGAACAAGGATTTTGCTAAGAAGAGGAGGTACTTCACCAGGCATAAAGTTGTGGGCTTGTGTTTCAATTGAGAGGGTCAATGGCCACCAGTTTGAGGGTTGAGGACAGATTGGATGGAGCTGCTAATTTCAGCTCATGGAAGGAGAGGATTGTGTTGCTTCTGCAGGAGTGTGAGTTGTGGGATATTGTGGAGAACTCACAAACGAATCACGTGATGTTGCTTACGGATGCTCTACTCTTTTGGCCGCCTACACCAAAAATAACATTAAGTCCAAAAGACTTATCCTTGATGCCATTAAGGACCATGTGATTCCACATGTGACCAAGAAGTCCAATGCCTATGAGATGTGGGAATCCTTAACCAAGCTTTATGAGAGTTCCAATGAAAATCGGAAAACGGTATTGAGGGAGAAACTAAAGAGCATTAAAATGACCAAGACTGAAAGTGTTGCCACCTATCTTACCAAGCTCACTCAGATGAGGGATGAACTTGGTGATGTTTGGGAGGTTGTTGTTGACAGTGAATTAGTGAGGATTACTTTGAATGGGGTAACCAAACAATGGGCTATCTTTGTTGAGGGAATTGTGGCAAGGGAAAATATTCCCAAGTGGGACCATATTTGGGATGACTTCATTCAGGAGGAAACTTGAAGAGGCTATGTGCATGGGAGTTCATCTACAGGTAATGAAGAGCAGAATGTGGCACTTGCAACTAAAGGAAAGAACAAGTCCAAAAAGGGTTTCAAGGGAGGGAACAAGCAGAAAGGTAAGGGAAGAAAGACATGAGGAAAGTCAAGTGCTTTGCTTGTCACAAGTTTGGGCACTATTTTGGACAGTGTCTAAAAAGAAGAAGCAACAAGTTGTAGCTTCAATAGATGTGGAGGAGTTTACCCACAGGTTTGATAAGGAGTATTCATTTTTAGTGTTTCCTCAGGTTACCAATTCACAGGGTACTGTTTCTCAGTCTACTAGTTCTCAGACGACCTCAGGATCATCTTCAGGTATACAGTCTTTAGGTGGCAGGATTGAGGAGGAGGAGTCCCCTCCATATGGTGCTACTTCAGAGAAGAGGAAGCCCAAGTGGATTCAAGACACTTTGAAGGAAGCACATGGATCTGTGGGGAATCCTAGGCAGATTGTGAGGGAGAGTAAACCTCTTGAGAGGTTTTGCAACTATCTTGTGATGGTGAGCAACATCAAAGAGTTTGAGCCTTCCACTTTTGAGGAGGCAACAGGTCAGCGTGTCTGGAAGGACGCCATAGTGGAAGAGTACAATTCCATCATGAAGAATGATGTTTGGGAGGTGGTTTCGAGACCTAAGGGGAAGTTAGTGGTGACTTCCAGGTGGATATACAAAATCAAGTATGATGTTGATGGTAGCATTGAGAAGTACAAAGCTCGGTTTGTAGCTCAGGGGTTCTCACAGGTAGAGGGAGTAGACTATGATGAGACCTTCACTCCAGTTACCAGATATACCTCGACCAGGGCAGTGATCTCCATTGCAGTAGAGATGGGTTGGAAGATCCATTAGATGGATGTGAAGACCACATTTATGAATGGTCTCATAGAGAAGGAGGTGTATGTAAAGCAGTCACAGGGCTTTAAGGTGTGTGGGAGATATTCTCATGTGTGCATATTGAAGAAGACTTTGTATGCGTTGAAGCAAGATCCTAAAGCTTGGTATTTGAGGATAGATACATACTTGCAGCAAATGGGTTTTGAGAAGAGTGAGGTGGATCCCAATATTTATTTCATTGTGGTTGGGGAGGATCCTCTCATTCTTGTGCTATATGTGGATGATCTCTTCATTATAGGGTTGATAGACTCATAGTTGGTTGCAAGGAGAGCCTTGATTTAGAGTTCGAGATGAAAGACATTGGACTGATGCACTACTTCTTGGGATTGGAGGTTTGGCAGGAACCTGGACACATCTTTCTGAGACAGGGAATATATGTTGTTAACATTCTTAGGAGATTCTAGATGGAGGAGTGTAGGCCTGTGTCCACACCCATGATAACCAACTGGAAGAAGCTTCATTCTTCTGAGTCAAAGTTGGTTGATCCCACATTGTATTGTCATTTGATTGGTTTGGTGATGTATCTGGTCAACACCATACCAGATCTTTGTTTTGTTGTCAACTCTCTTAGTTTATGGTGGAGCCTCAAAGAGTGCATTGGGTGGCAGCAAAACATGTGCTCAGGTACCTTAAGGGTACGACGGATTATGGCCTCAACTATGAGAGAGGGGATGGATTCAGATTGATTGGCTACACAAATTTAGATTGGGCAAGATGTGTCAGTGATGGGAAGAGTACCTCAGGTTGTTTCTTTGGATTGGGCTCGACAGTGGTTTTTTGGTTCAGTTGGAAGCAAAAGTCAGTGGCTTTGAGTTTCGGAGAGGCTACGTATATGGCAGCCAGTCAGGCCAGTTGTGAGGCCATATGGATTCGCACGTTGTTGGTTGGGATATTTGGGGTGAAAATGAGGCCCACAGTGATTTACTGTGACAATAAGAGTTGCATCAAACTCTATGAGAATCTAGTTTTCCATGACAGGTCTAAACACATCAAGATTAGATATCACTTCATTCGGGATTATGTTCAGAGAGGAGCAGTTGAGCTACAATTTATATCCACAGATGAGCAGGTGGAGAACATCCTCACTAAAGCTTTGGGGAGAGGCAAGTTTGTACCTTTCAGAGATAAGCTTAGGGTGGTAAGAAACACTTTCCTCGATAAGAGGGAGTGTTAAATTAAACTAAAAAGTACCAAGGACAAGTGTTTCTCATCACCTAGGCGCCTAGGGGTGAGAAAGTGTCCAATGTGGTCCCTAGTGCATTAATTTCATGAGATGTGAAATTAAAAGTGACTTTCTAATAAGTTAGTGAAGTGGGTGACTAAAGGGCCTCTTAATCACCACTGTTGATCTAATCTATTCTCCACCGTTAGATTAGATGACTCTTCAACTTCCCTCATTGAGTCGAATTAGGGAAGGAGGCACCCCATTCTTTTGGCATTCTTCATGAGACTTGGAGAGCACACGAGAGAGAGAGAGTTGAGTTGAGGAGAATAAGTCCATTTGTAGACTAGAGCACGCATCCCAAGGTTGTTTCTGGCACACAAATTGAGGAGGGAAAGTACAACAGATTATTGAGGCTGTACTGTACAGATTTTGGGCAAACTATACAGCTGATACTTGGCACAAAAATCAAGGAAGTGGAATGTACAATTTTTTGAGTGAGACTGGCACAAAAATCGAGGCAGATTACAGTCATACATTTTTTGAAAATTATTTCAACAAGTAGGCACATTTTTTGAGGCAGACCGTACAACATTTAATGTTGTGACAGTCATACTATATACATATTTCTGGGCACATAAATCAAGGAGTTGATTGGCACTATTTCCTAGGCTATGTGTGGGCATAGAAAATGAGATAAGTCTGAGTTTTATTTGTTGAAGATGATTGTTGTAAGAAAATTTCTTCCTGAGCTCTGAATAATAAAAGCCTCCACTCTCTCACTGGTTTTCCCCTTGCAGGTTTTTCTAGGGTCTTTATTTTTGGACCAAAAATATCTATGTTCATTTTCTGGGTGTGTTTTATTTCTGAGTTATTTGTTGTAGCAGACTTCATGTGTTTCAGTTCATGAGTTATATATTTTCTGCCAACTAATTTGCAGCTGAAAATTGCAATGTGGGTTGGTGAGTTAAACTATGTTGTCTCATTGAGACTTGAAACCGGGTTGGGGTTTGAAATTTCTACAAAAATTTGGTAGAGAGTTTCACACTATGTTGTATAGGGACCCATCTCGCCCCCGCTAAAAAAACAACAACCTGCCATTCCAATGTTTTAGGGACTTGGGGACCCATAGGAAACATCCCCAATCTGCCAAGGACTTCATCAAGGACTCAGGGGCTTGTTGGCCATACCCAAGACATTTTAGGCAGCTTTCATGGGTGTTCAGGACAGATTTTGGGGACATTCTAGGCAGATTTCAGGGATGCTCCTAGTATACTTCCAGGATGTTGCCGGCATATATCTTTGGTTTTGACAATGGACATTGATGATTAGACAATATGATCATTTATCCCATCCATTTTTTCATATTACAATGAATCTAAGTTTGATATGTACAAGTTGTAGCTCATAACATGGGTTTTGTAAGATAGGTTTTGATTTGGGTTCTTGTTGATTTAACTAGTCTTTTCAGCGACATCCTTACAGAGAGAAAAGCCTCCATCTCAACAAACAAGAAATGCAATATCTCAAAGGTTTGATCCTTGTGGTTATTGTTCTTGTTCTTCTCATTTTTGGGGTCATCTTAGCTTTTACATATTGTACATTAGTGCCCAAGAGTTATTCAAGTCTAGTTCTTCCACTATCCCAACCTCAATCATTGTGGAAACAATCAGATAGTAGTGACTTAGATTGGGTACTAAAGGTTTGAAAATATTCATCTTTAATCACCTTCTTTATCTAAATTATGAATCTAATATATTTACATAATGCAAGCATGTATATCCCAAAGTGTTTTGTAGTGGTTTTCAACACAAATGTAAAAATCCACAAAACCTATTGAGAAGGGAATGTCTTTTAACATAAATACCATAAACAAGAAATATGAGAAAGAAACATTGTTACATAGACAGACATTTGTCTCATAGACCCTTCATGGACCTTATTGCAAATTGAAGATAGTTACACTTAAGTGTCCTAAAGTTAAACTGTATTTTGCTCATGTCTAGGTGCCAATGATGGAATGTCCCTCAACCATATTCTTAATTGCCAAAGATTTTTCAAAACTAGTAAGTGCAAGGGTTGTGCATAATATTATACAGTATAGAGTATTATGCTTACAAGAAGCTACAAATATTTATGGTGAATTCTAACTTTTCAAATATTTTTTAATATATATGTGTGTGTGTGTGTGTGTGTGTGTGTGTGTGTGTCATCCCCTCAAAATTGTGGGGGTGTGCTCTAGTTGTCTTGGGGATGCCTCTCCGTTATTCCCCCATCCTAAAAACCAGTGCAACATAGGTTTTGCATCATACTAACAACACATGTAGGAGTACCCAAGCAAAAGAGCAATTAAATTTGACATCCTAAGGGTGCCATTTTTTTTAATTAGAGATGCAAGGAGGGGTCCAAAAAGATCAAAACTATTACTACAAGGAACTCTACATTTTTATCCCCTTTTTTTGTTTTTTTCTTTGTTGGGGGAATCACTATAGAAACTTACAACTGTTCTTAGGCTAAGCAGACACACTATGAGAAGCATTTTTATTCCATCAAAATCACTCAAAAATTGCACCTGACCTCATATGTATCCACTCAAAGGGGTTTTGAACCTAGGTGTCCCTATTAATACAAGCCCGATCACCTCAGTGCTTGTCACTATACCACACATACATGTAGATAACACTTTCATCTATTAAACTTATATTTTTTCATACCTTGGAGCACAGGGGTATAATGTCAATCACTTGCCATTCTTTGTACATTGAATGCCAAAGAGTCTATTTGACATTTAATTACTCACATTGGAACAGAATGCGAAGGTGGCATATGTGACTAGTGACACTGGAAGGAGACAAAAAAGTTGGTAAACTTTGATAATTGTTACCAAATCGCTACAATCTATAATTTTATTGGTAGTATGTGGCAATGATTGAGAATACAAAGACTACCTAAAGTGCAAGACAAGAAAAAGGAAAATGAGAGAGGACGGATTTAAGAGAGCATACAAACCAATAGGAGTCTAGGGTAATTTAAAAAAAATGTTGACAACTGGTGAACCACTGCCTGAAATGTTTTTAGAAGATTTGGGTGGTGGGCATGCTATAAACAAAAAAGGAAATTTATTGAAGAAAACCAGATAACGCTCAGTTTATTTCTCTATATGTCTGATAATGAAATTAATGCAAAAACAATAAAAAAACATGGTTTAAATTCCATGACAGAAATTTACCTCTACGCCAGCTAGATTAATAAAAACTTAAACTTACTTTTTATACGAATAAGGGGGAAAAGCTTACAATTCTCATACACGTTCACATAAAATGACAATTTTAAAAAGTTTCAGTGCTTTCGTAATAATTTTTTTTTTTTAAATTATGTAGTTTTTGAAGATTAAAAATATTAACAAAGCCCAGGATATTGTATAGTTCAGATTTCATATCATATCATTTTTTATGTTTCGTAAGAGTGGACTAACAAGAAGGCTATATGTTCTTCATGTCCACTTATTGCACTCACTTATTGGACTCAACCCTTTACTATATTGGTCAATTCAAGTGACCATTTGTAATAAATAAATCAGAACTCCTGATAAAAGAAATAAGTTGAGTCCAAACACACGGACCCACTCTGTGCAAGTATGAAGCCAAATAGAAGAGTTTATATCAACAGGTTCTTTAGTGTCCAACCGATAACAAGCATCTCAAAGTACATGCTGGCAAGAACAAAAATAAAAAAGGTATACTTATTATGAATAAGTAGGGATTTCCACTGTAAGAAAGTTGGGAGGGATCAGAATTTGCAGTGATTGCATAAATGAATCTAAGCAGAGCCTCTTAATCAAAAGCATTGTTGAGATGAGGATGCCAACGATTATGGTCATAATACAGTGAAAATAAAATAATACAGTGAAAATAAAATAAGAGAACATAAATATTGTCACAATACAGTGAAAAGATAATGGAATGGGAGAATAATAGAAAGATTTTCATAATACACTAGAAAATAGGAACAAAATAGATCTCCATCTTCTCTTCCTCAAACATAATGGTTGGATTCTGTTTAAAGTTTATATGTTATTTATATATTAAGCATCCCATTCTATTATCCACCGAGAAGGATCTAGTAAATTCAAACTTTAAAACTGAGAAGGATCTAGTAAATTCAAATTTTAAAATCTTGTGAAAATTTCCCAATCAGCTAATTTTCCAAACAATCAAATACCACACTTTTGTATCAAATACTGTACTTCAATAACATTAATAAAATTACCACACTTATGTATCTATGAAAATTCTCCTCCCTTGAGATCTATTAGTAGAGCACAGTGATAGGCTTGACTGAAGACTAAAACGGACACCTAGAAAGTGGTGGCAATTTCAGGGGATGTTGAGTTAGTGAGCTATCCAATGGAACCTCGGTAATGGAGGAGGAGGTTGAGGATGAGAAGCCAGGAAGCCAAAATAGGCACTTTCAACAAATTTTTCCACAATTCGCAGCCAAAAGACATGCGATTAGAACTCGATTGAGCAGGACAGAGGTAAAGGTTCGGCCATAGATACTTCTTCTCATGAATTTATGCAAATATGTCTCCAGTTTTATCACAAACTGTAGAGAACTGCAATCTGAGGAAACTGTAAAGGGGCTGGAAGATTCTGAAAACGTTGTAAATGTTAAAAGAGAATCTGTGATTAATGAGGTCCTTTGTGAATAAGATGGGGCTTTTGTGAAACCTCCTGGCCAAACTAGTGGCAGAGATGCAAAATCCCAGCATCTTGTAGAACAGTTTTGGTACAATAAGGAATATATTGTAGCAAGCATTGAAGGAAAGTCCCTCAATTCAGAAAACCATGGTGAACATCATCAGAGCACTGTGAACTATATCTGAAGACCAACTTGTATCTGCCCAATGGTCTTGTTTCATCAGCACCCAGGAAGGTGGAGGGGAGAAGAATCTAATATATAGCTCTAGTAGACTTATCGGGAA
>ML785608.1:638962-649302 GCA_009831015.1 Picea engelmannii | reverse complement strand
CCCCCCCCCCCGACCATTTTGTTTTTAATGGAGGGGGGGGGGGTCAGAATGGATTGTTTTCTAGCGAGCCCCTTATCTCTACGTGGCAGGAATCCATTGGTTCCAAATCCCACCGCCTCCCACGGTCTGACATACCCTGTCACCCCATGACGTCATTTTCCATGTTCTCCCCTAAAGATTATATCTCATTACTCTGTCAGTCCTCTCACCCTGTTACAAGTCCCTTCACCATGGTCAAGTCCCAATCAATACCCGCCATGTCACCGAGCCGTATTCTTCAGTCATTGTCACCTGCCATCTCACGCTCTAAACGACCTGTTGGCCATTTATTATTGGCTAACTTATCTGTTAACATGTTGATCTGTCTCCCGCGCCCAATGGGTATCCGTTTTCTCAAAACTACCTTCACCCGTCATTCCCTCATCATTTACCCTGTCGCCGCACCAGATAATTTTTCCCCATTTTCCTCTCCATTACAGTCAGTCTCCCAAAGCCGCAGTCATCCCCGCTAACCTTTTGTTTTACTTGCAGGTATTGTTACAGTGATGGCACCAAAATCAAAGAAAACAGAGTTCGAGGAAAATCCTTTCCTCCTGCCTCCTATCAACCTCGACAGGGTCCCTCTGGTTGATAAAGACAATTTAATCATAGACACCAGATGAAAATTTGATTTCGCATATTTAGAATCGTGGCTAAAGGACGTTTTCTTGGACCAAAGTGATGAAATTGGGCTCTGGGAGTCAAACCTTCCCCTGTATCTTTTCCCCCAGGTTCACCATTTCCCCGAATTCACCCTCAAATGCCAAGCCCATTACATCCCCGACTAGAGAGCCATAGTGTCCTCATCAAGAGAAATTCTTTTCCTCATTACACCTGAAACCATCGATCAGATGATGCAGATACCCAGAGCCGAATCCGCCTCACCTTTCAGCCTTGAAATCAGCACAAAACTATACCAGAAATTATCATTCCCCCAAAGAGCTCAGATTTTCGAGCTTTTTCTCCCACATGCCTCTCAGCTCCCCAATACAAATCCCCCGTATCCTTCATCCCCATTTTTAGTGAAGGGAAACCCGGTCATCTCGTCGCTCTGCGCCCTGCTTGGGTATTTTTCGGATCAATGGGTGGATGAACCCATATTGGGTTTTCTGTCCATCTTCTCCATAGATGAGAAACCCACCACCCAGTTCGACTACATTGCTTTCCTGGCAGACAACATTCATGAGCAATTCTCAAATTTTTCCATAGAAGGCATGTTTCGATATTCCTCAATACTAGATTACGTGTTCATATTCTTTCAAGCGGACAAATTTTCCTTTTTGATGCAGAAGATGGACAAGGATGGGAGGCCACATGCGGTGACAGCATGGACTTCGCTACTCAGATACAACTCTACATAATTCATCTTCAAACAATTTATCGAGCAATTCTACCATCCCGTGGTCAGCATGCTCAGTGGCAGACTTGAGTCGAGAATAAGTGAATAAATTTAGAGGATCTTACACCTTTCAGACCTAGAAAAAACAGGAGACTGGTACCTGTACTAGGACCACATAGAGATCAGAGTGTATGGGTGTGAATTGGCTCCATACAAGTTACCCAAGTATCTTCCCATGAGGATATTTTCCCTGGAGTACATAAGGCAGATGATCAACTCAGGCGACATACATTTTGTTTCTCTGAAAAAGAAGCAACAACTTAGGATCAAAGGGTAGATTGGGTCTTTCATCTGCAATAGCCAAGGTGCCGAGGAGGAAGCAGACAGATTGCTAAAAGAAATGAAGTTTTTTGTTAGCTTCATATGGCAGTATGACCCCTGCGGGATAATTTCAGAGATGAGAGTTAAGAATAAAAATATCCTGTATGTTCATACATCCAGGCCTGAGATAGAGAAGTTCACGAACCAGATAGAATGGGAGCCAAACACTCTGGTTGAGATAGAGCAGCGAGACCTTTCGGTCACTATCTCCCAGATGACTACACCACAGGTTCCCAAGGAGAAAAGGCCCAGGAAGGACACTTCACCTTCCATCACTGAAGTATCATCTAAAGAGTTACAATTACACACCAAGAGTCCAAAAATCAGTCAGGCACCTGACCCGCCTGGTGAAAAGGGAATTCAATCCACTACAAATATGGAGGTTGATCGATCGCTATTTAGTACAAGAAGCAAACAAATCATGATTACAGTGTTGCCAAAGAAACCTACAGATACTCCACTAGTCAACCAGCCGAGCAAAACAAGACCAAAATTGAGTATTTTTGATAAGTATGATCTAATCAAAAAGAAAAATCAGATGCTGACCAACAACACGTATGCTCAGTTCTAGAAGCAAACATCAACTGCACAACATAGACTGTTGTCTGCATTCGACACTGAGAAGGGTAGAATTCACATGGCGTTTCTGCAGGCATAGGTGCCAGACCCGAAAGTAATCACTGATTACAAAAGGGAAACTTTTGAATTTCAGACTAAAGATGTGCATCTAGCTGATCAAATGGACCTGCACAGGCAAACTGGAGAAATGGTTTTCTCCACATTGGCACATGCCTCTACTGCTGCCTCCAAGTTATAGGTATCTCTGAGTAATGTCCAGACACAACTGAAGTTAGAAAAAATATCATCCTTTGCTAAGGATAACAAGATTAAGACATTGGAAGAACTGGTCCTCAAGATCGGATATGATCCCTCAAATATGAAAGCAGTCGAGGATATTCTTAAAAAGAAAAATGTCGATATTGCATCTTTGAGGAAACATTTGAAACTTCCACCGATAAAAGATTCACAGGCAAAGGAAATAGCGGAGACAGAAGGGGAAAAGGATGAGATGCTCAAGCTGATCATGGAGCAAAATGCACAGTTGAAAGAAATGGAAACGGAATTGGAAAAACTAGTGAAAGAGAAGGAGCAGCAAAGCCCATGGAAGTCATTCCACTGAGCGCAGTTCCACTCATAAGAGTAAGCACAATGTCTGTAGAAGAAATTCCCTCGACACCTCCACTGACAACTCTGGAGAAAACAGTTGAACTGGCTAAATCCATGGAAGAGATGAATTTGCAAGAGACAAAGATTAGCAAACTTAGAAAGGAGATTGAGAACCTTCAGGAACTCAAATATTCCTTCCAAACCAGCTACTCTAAGGAGAAACAAACTTCAGACAAGCTTAAACAGGAATTGCAACATCTTCAAAAGCAAACAGTGGCGGGCAAAACACTTGTTGAGGTCAAAGAAAGTGTCTGGATGGATATCATCAAGTCCATGAATGAAATATGGCCGATGATACAAATCGTGTTTGAGAAAAACGAGCTGGTGCAAAGAAGTTAGCAGGCTATCGAGAAGATAAGAGAAAAACTGGGAGAGATGCCCATAGAAGCTGCTGAGATTATCAAGTTTCTGAATTCCAAAACTAGAGAGGAGCTAGAGGAGTTGAAGATTGAAGATATGATAGAGACCATCATTGAGGTCAAGAAGACCCTGACCAAGAGAGGACTGATGCTACAACTGGAGGAAAAGGTCCAGACCATGGATGTAGGAGTGCAAATATTTTTCAGCAAGATTGAAGCTCTATAGAAGAAAGGCCTTCCTGGTTTGAGAGTTATAAATGACAAGTTAATGATGCTTGCCAATTATAAAAAGAAACTAGCCACTGTGGCTAAGGATAGCTCAAAATTCTTAGGAATACAAGGCAGTATTACAGGAAAGGCATTCTTAGATGCTTTACAGTTAGACATCAGTATACAGCATGAGATCCAGTACATCTTCATCATCAAGCCAACTTTTTCCAAGTACACAGAGATGGATGAAGTATACCGAAGATTACTCAAAGTCAGCGTTCCCAGTAACCTTCGATGGGAAGAGCTTTGTAATCTAATCAAGTAGTCGATGAGGTGTCCAAGCCTAGTCAGCTATCCAGTCAGATGAGGTCATGCAGAGGCCTCACCAACGATTCACCCCAGAAATTAGCATGAATTTTTAACACATCATCAAGCAGTTTCCTAAATTTTTGTGTCTTGTTAAGTTAGTTAGCTAAATTTAAGTTTTCCATGTCCTGATCTTTAATGACAAGGTCGTATGTAATTTTGGTTATAAATACTTCAAACTTTGAAGTACTGAGGGTTGATCTTTACGCACTGCAAGCTACAAAGACTGTAATTTTTATCAAGAGATCTTCCAGTAATAAAAAGAGATGTTTCACAGGATTCTCGCGTGTTATTCATTGGTGATGTTTTCTTTTCTATGTTAAATGTTCTTCTTGCTCAGTTGTCATATTTTTTTCTAATCTAATCTTTTAACAGTAACACATGTTGTAGGATTTATCTTTGTATACCTTGTTTTCCGACTTTGAAAGGGTTTTAATGTTATCTTCTAATATTACGGTGAAGAAATTCTTAAATGCTTCTTCATTTTAATTGATATTCTCATCTTTTCTGCTATTCATCACTTTATTGCCAAAGAATCCAATGAATGCATTATCTTGCCCTGTGAAAATAATCTTTTGTTTTTGGTTTATATTTCTATCTTTATAATATATACCCCATAGCCCAATGGATGCGTAAAGACCCTTCAGCCAACTTAACAAAAACAACAAACCAATCAATCTTATTTTATATAACTAGCCTAATATCTTAAACTTAAAACAGAACTAAATCACACAGAGAGATCCCTCTCTGAAACTGGTAGGGCTAGATTCCAGTTTTGAAGTGGTTGGATAAAGTTACATATTGTAAATTTCTTCTACCCTGACAACCTCTGAGAATTTACAGAGCGTTAATAGTCCCCTTCAGTAAATTGTCGTTCAAAACGACCTTGATCTACTGGTTTCTTTGCAATTCTGAGCCATGGCCAAATTTTCTTTGAGGGTACCGAGAATGGCCTCTTGGACTGTAAGATTTTTCTCAACCTCCTAAACCTTTGAGACACCTGGCATGTATGGGATAACCTACATTGGATTTTGTCTGTATGCTGATTCAAAAGGAGTCACGCGAGTAGCTTTATGGTGAGATGTGTTGTGCCACCATTTAGATAGGGGTAACCATTGATCCCACTGATTTTGTCTTTCAAATGCAAAACACCTCAAATATGTTTCCAAACACTTGTTGACAAATTTAGTTTGGCCATCAGTCTGGGGATGATAGGTAGTGTTGAGATGCAATTGGGTTTCCTAGAGACTGAAAAATTCTTACCAAAAATCCTTGGTGAAAGTGGGATCTTTGTCAGAAGCTATAGAATGAGGCATGCCATGAAGCTTGAAGATATTATCCATGAAAATTTGAGCCACTATGGATGTAGTGAATGGGTGTTGAAGATCATAGAAATGAGAATATTTGGAAAGACGTTCAACTACCACCATGATGAATGACTTATTACTTGATTTAGGAAAGCCAACAATGAAATCCATATAAATATCTTACCAAATAGTCAGTGGAATCAAGAACAGTTGTAGTGTGCCCGGGGCTTTGACTATTTCTCCCTTGTTGTGTTGATAGACATCACATTCATCCACAAAGGTGCAGACATCCTGTTTCATGCCATCCTAGAAAAAAGAACGTTTGAGCCTGTTGAGGGGTCGTAAATCCTTTAACTCAACAGTAGGAACCAAACCCACTTAAGAAGCCCAAGTAGACTCGTAAGAATTTGATGAGTGGAATGGTTCTCCAGATCTTTGATCCAACCGATTTATCAATGGGATTTATGGGTAAATGATAGATGTATCTTTCTATGAAAATTTTATCCTTCATGTTAAGCGGTTCTCTTTTTGAATTTTTGTACTCTTGAATAATCTAGGTAAAATAAAGATGATGGCATAAGCCAACTGATAAAGTGAAATTACTAAAGACTGAAGAATGTTGAGCTTATGATAACCCTTATACCTCAGCATCCAGATAACGATAATCATACCTATTTCAATCTTAGCAGTAATACTTTTACGTGTGGACATTCATCATTGACTGAGATAACAATTGTAGAAAGGAAAACAAATAGGTAACAAATATGAGTGTAAGAAAATTAGTTCTCTTAGCTATACTATTAATCACGTATCAACACATCAATTTCTTTTCATCATCTAGAACAAAAGAGCTGTTATAATATTGAAATATAGCTTAACAATAGATACATCAACTCTTACTCAATACAACAACACTATCAAACTCGAAGACGGAAACAATCCCTCCTCGATCCAATCAAGTTGGCGCTTTAGATGGAAATATTGTCTTTGGTTCTAAACATAACCTGTTAATTAAATTTGCACAAAAATAATTCTTTTACAATTCTAAAATAAAAGGTCTTTCCCAAAACCATCGACCTTCGGCACGAGGTCAATCTCCCTATTTATAAAGGATCACTAAGCTAAAAATTACTGTTAAAAGTTGTGTTAAGTAAAACAAAAATGACACGTGGCAGAATTTGTCTCCTCGTTCTCTTGAGATCATCCGATTTTTTACTACAGTGGATGATTTCTATCATACTCCGCCCACTTGAAGAAAAGGTCTTCGCATGTGTTTGCATAGGGAAACCTATGATGATCCATCGGTGCAGAGAACAATTCCTTTATCTCCACTGCTCGTTCTCTATACCTGATGAGCTTGACACTTAGGCATTGTAGAACTGCGAGGGATTTGATTGGGTGTTCCACGAACTTATTTACTTTACCTAGAGTCATACTTGAAATCTTTGAGATCTCTACCTCCTATGCCAAGTCTTGCTTTGCATGCCGTTTGACCATGTCGTGCAAATTGATGAAATTTTCTGGTGGGCCGAATTCTAGTAGGTCAATTTTTTTCATCTCCCAATTGATCTTCTCCTAAATTTTCTCTCACTCTCTCCACCTTTCCTATATATTCCGTTGAGGTTCTTGGACCATGCTCACCCAGTATTCAACTACCTTCCTAATTTGGGATATGATGCTATCCATCAATACTCGGATGTCGTACTCTTTCGAGTCTTGACCCTTCTGTACCGCACTGATATAGTCAATACGATCTAAGGAATGATGTGCGTTTTAATACCATATATGGATGTATTTACAAGCTGCCATCCCCATCAGAGAATCCTCTTGAAAATTGGCTATGCATGTGGTGAAGAGATTTATTTCATTTGTGAATTGTGCATATGTTTCTCTGAACTCACTCCTCATGAATACTACTTCCTGTGTTGAATCCTGATAATACTTTGCTAGATGGCACAGAAGATCCAACTCCTTCTTTGAAGCTGCTAATTCCTTTTCATCCCTTTTTTCTCTGTCTAGTGTTGCATTAGTGATAGCCATTCCCGCCCCGATCAACTCAGTTGTCTTAGCATTTTCTATGTTGAGAAGCGTTTCTTCTGTGGTGATTAGGAGTGTGCTATCAAGTGTGAGCCTCCTTTTCTTAGTTGTCCTTCTCAGCACAACTTTCCTCTTTCTATCATAAGTGATTTTGTTTATGTCAATGACCTCATCTACCGGCTCCAGAATCTATTGATCTCCCTAGGTCAGAGTGTTTCTTAGGCTCCCTGCCGTATATATGTGTTCTATGACCGGTTCTTGTATTTCTTTAGTAGGGGGAACTTCTGTATGTATTGGTGACTCGGCCTCCTGCTAGGGTTTGTCTGCTGATGGAGTCTCAGCTTTATATGGGGAGATGGGAAAATGATCAACATTTACTAGAAGATCGACTATTGAGATGTCGATTTTTGATCACTGTGTTTCTTCTTCCTATTCACCAGAGCCCAACTCCTCGTTAGAGTTGTCCATCTTAGGATGAATTCTAGATTGGTAGAGAAATTTAATGTCTAGCATGCTTCCAGCCTTGTCGTCTCCTTCTTGGGGAATTGAGGTCAAATCTTCGGGAGTTAGAGCAGATGTTTCCCCTAGGTCTCCCTCCTCCGTGATTGGTACTAGGGTTATGAGTGAAATCTTTGATCTTTCCTCATCAGCATATATTGTAATTAGGTCTATTAGTACATTGGACATATCTATCCCACTTGATGTTCTCGTTTCCCCCAGCTGTTCTATAGCAACAACCGATGACCTTGTTTGTTGTGTCATAATGCTTGGGTTTTCTAGATGAGCGGTCTCCTCTAATGGAATTGTCTCTAAGCCATTTATCTCTTCTCCGAGATTGATTGTGTTGACCGGGATGACCCTTAAGGGTTCTGTCAAAGGGTCAAGTGGGGGGTCATTTTCAAAACTTTGTATGACTCTTTGGGCTTCTTCTAGCAACAACATCCCTCTCCTTTGTGCCTTTGTGGATTTAACTGCTCAATTTTATTCCCTGACCCTGAGGGCTTCTTGATTTCATCTTCAAAATTATCGTCGGCATACGTCCAATAGGAAGATACCTGTGACTCATGCTGGGGTACTAGGCCCTTTGGGTCATGTTTGCGAAATATTTCTATGGGGAATCTATACTCCAACTGGCTGAAACCCTCTTTTTTTGTTTGTGCAATATATTTCACCATGTAAAACCCTACATGAAAGTCATAGGGTATGAATTATCTCTTTTTGTCTTTTACAAGAGTGACATTATAGCCTTGCAGAATGGTTTGATAATAGATTTCTCCCACAATGAGTCAGTCTAGGAAATGAGTGGGGAGTAAATGTGGAGCGCTAGTGGCCCCAAACACTCTGATGTAGGTGGTGGCTTCTTTTAGGTACCAGTGACCTACTTTTGAAATCATTTTCTTAGCTTCTACCGTAAGACTTGGGCATTCTTTCTTAAAAAGAATGAAATAGACTTGAGCTATAAATTCATCACATATGAGGGCATAAGATTTGTAATGTTCAAAATCCATTATGCTAGGAACATCACAGTTTTTGGTGTACTTTTCTGGTTGTCGCATTTCGTCAAACCCTTAGTTGATCTACTTGTTTACATATGTTTACTTGCAGGATGACCTCTTGATTTCAGCCTTAGGGTTTACTGATGTGTTATATATGTTTTTTTCAGCAATAAACAAGAAGATATAACCATGGAACATACCTCAACCATATGCAATATGATAGACAAGCCAAAACATCTCAAATCTTCTTTTATTCATGAAATAGAAGAACCCACTACAATGAAGATGCCAATCTGGAATGCTCAACAAATGGCTAAGAAGATAGACAATAGAGCTGCTACAAAAAGCTCCCGATAATACAAAATAAGCCTCCAAAGGATGAATGAGAGATGAAGACCAATGCCAAGGTAGATCTGGGTCATATGAAGTGCCAAGCCCCTACTGGAAGATGCCACGTCCTGCTGGAACCTTGAATAGCCTCAATAATTCAGCCCTGCTACCAATGATGCCCAATCACCTCAAGAAACATGCCAAACAATAGATCTGGTGATGGGAAGAACAACCCAGGTGTATGAATCTCAATGATCCCTCTCAAACCCCATGGATTTGAACCTCCTCCATTGAATGGTGTGCCCCCTTGGATGCCTGAAACCCTAGATAAATCAACCTCACTCCTAGGGACCTCAAATGGCTCCTCGAACCAACTAGACTTATAGATCGGGATGTTGCAATGAAAACCCAAGTGCTCAAATCATCAAAGGACCTGCTAGACCCTTGGATCTAGCCACCCTCCAAGAAATGGTGAGCCCTCCTCTTGGGAAATCGTCCCACTCTCAATAAGAATGAATCCACCACCAAAACACCTCTGAATTCCACCAAGAATAATTCTATGACACATGCAAAGGAAACCCAATAACTGGATCCTAAAAATCACTTCTCCTCAGCTAGGACGGATCCTCCCTCAATGGATGGTGCGCTCCTCTTGTTGGAAACCCTAACTGGTGCGCCCCCTCTCTCTCTGCTCCTACAACTGGTGTAGAATCCTCCTGTAGCTGAGTAGATCTGGAACTAGAATGGTGTGGGAGAGTATTTCATCTCTGAGACCAAGCTTGGGACAATCTAGGTGGAATCTTTCACCACCAAATCATCCTCTAGGGTTTGTTAAGTCAAAACCCTCAAAACCCCCAATGCTGGGCTCACTAGCTAAAAGCCAGATACCAAAAGATTGTCATACATGAATGAATGAGTACAGGCCCTTGCCTTTCCTTTATACTTTTTGGCTCACCTAGTTCCTCCAAAGTGACTTTCATTTTATTAATATTTAATTAATTAATTAAATCACTTTAATTAATTAATTAACCTTTTTACCTCTGAAAAGCACCTTATCTTTCCTTATGGCTTCCCTGGCCACTGAAAGTCACTTCTAGCCATCCCAGCTGTTAACTCCCAAAATAGCACCATCATTTTGGTTGGGTTTTACGGTGGATAGCATGGCTATTCATAGTTTCCTCAATTCATTGTTGAGTCTTTTAGCTGCAAAATTTTAGATTTTGGTTTGACTTAAAAATAATTTGGATTG
>ML785608.1:602044-633079 GCA_009831015.1 Picea engelmannii | reverse complement strand
TTATCATCTTGACTGTCTGAATACCATGTTTGAATTGAGTTATCCCACTGATCAATCTACAAAAAACACAAAAAACATTTTTACTTGAAGTTACCAAGCACCTTTGGTCTACAACCACAAAGGGTTTCTTGGAGTGATAACACCAGCCTGTAGTGTTTCTCCCCCTGATTCCAATGAGCTATAACACTAAGAGGTTCCTCCCAGTAATGTGACCAAAATGACCTCTTCGGTGAATTTAATTGACTTATAGCTCAAAATAGTCAAAATCATGGAAATCATCGGAATGCAACGAAACCAAAGCCAACCTGTGTGGAATGGATCATAATGATGAGATATGATGAGAAATGCAAGCTGGACCTCACAATGCCTCTCAATATCCCCTGTACTCGCTATAACACCCATCTGTCTATTCTGGTCATCATAAACCTCTGCACTGTGATGATGTCCAAAAGTGGGGACATTATAGTCCTCCCTGCTAGAAAATTGCTTGTCCTCAAGCAATAACCAAATCCCTCCAAGTAAAATACCATGATCTCATGTCCACCTATGAGATACATAGTAGAACCCATACAAAGATGAACACTCATACACTCTGTCCCTTGGGTCCCATAACAAGTCATGAACTGCCAACCCATGGGAAATATGATCCTAAAATAAGCCAACTCTATGAGTCTCCTGCATATGACACATGGCCTCATCTCGGAATGATTCCATCCTGAAAGTCTCTACCAATATCCACATAGCCTCCATCAACTGCACATGTTGATGCCAGAATGAGATACTATGAGACCTCCATGAGACACTCTCAAGCGAAGTGTTCCCCCCAACATTGAAGCTCCATGGAAGGTCAGAATGACTTTCCCCTGCAAAGGTCCACTCGCCCTTGTCAGTCACTGAAATGATCAACCCTGCAATCCCTAGGTCCCATGCTAATCTCTGTCGAAGATCACCATGTTGGCCCTGCTCTACTATGATTATGACTGTTTACCCCCTGCATACGTACTAGATCCTCTTCTCTTGGATCTTCATGCTCAAATACCTATGACTATTGGACATGTTATCCAAAAACTGTACCTATAAAAATGTCTATGTAGAAGTAGTACCTTCCCAACCATCTCCATGCCCTATCATAATGATCAAGATAGAGAAACGACCTCGCTCCATAGGGCAAGTTCCTGCAGGCCCACTCCAAACCAACCCTTTGAATCCCAACATGAAAATCCTTCTAACAAAATGGACTCTGAGATCCCATAGCAAACTTGGAAGTTTATCATTTTCAATCTCCTCTAACTTCTCTTGTGTGAGACTGATCACTGTTAGAATCCCTCTGTGCTCATCTACTATCACCTGGCCCATGATGCTCTCTATCACACACCAAGTCTCAACTGGCTACCTATGAGGATCCATCTCTATCTGACTAGATACCGTAAGGATAATCATGTCATGTGGCCTCGACCTAGGCACTCCCCATGCCCTCTACCACTGTCTATCTCTCCTCATGCTGTTGTCCATGATCAAAGTGTCAGGAAAAGGTAATGGAGATATCTATAGCTGACTGTAGGGATGAAAAATACCACCTACCTTGGTCAATCCCAAGGACTCGACCAAGAGAACGTCTACCTGTACCCCTAATAATTGCTCTCCTATAGCCATCACTAAACCACAATCATCAGGTACAACTAGAAGTAAATCCTCCAACTGTTGGTAAAACAATCTCCATCTACTATCACCCATGCAACTACTGAAACAATGAAGGTGATATCTCATAACCATATGTTCTACAAAGGAGTGGCCTCTGCATGCTCCCTTAAGTGTGTGTTCTCTCTGTAAGGTAGTACACCCGTCTGAATCCCACCACACATCTCAACATGTATCTGTGAGCTATCACTAATCACTTTATGCTCCGTCATACTCATGCCATCTTCCATAGACTCATGCTACATCATAGATCCTAGTCATATTGCTAGATCAACCTCTACATGGAGGTCAACTGCTCTCGGAACACAAATGGAAGTGTCCTCCATCAAATAGTGCTCCTCTGCTAGATCACCAACATCCTCTATCAATGTGACTGACTGATATATTTGAGTGTCCACTAAGACAGATGAATCGGGTCTCTGACAAATCTCCTCAAGTGACTCATCTAATCTAGACTCTGATTCTTGAAGGGTTGTCTATGTGCTTCTCAAGAATCCTCGAGTGCTCTCCAACTCCTGAGTGAGTTGGTCCATATCCAACTCCTGCTCCCTCAGAGCCTCATGATATATCTCACCAACCCTCAATAGGTAATCTCTATCAGTTAATAACTGTTGGTAGTCGGTCCTCATCACAGATACTCTCTCCCTGAGTGTATGAAAATCATCCATGGAAATTCCCTCATCTGAACTACCATGTGCCACTGACGCTCTCCAATAGTAATCTTCCATCAATGCATGCATGTCATCACTGCACCTGGTGGATTCCATGATCATATCCTCACTGACTCTTAACGGTGTTGCTAAGTGGTGTGACTCCTGATCATGGTCATACTGAGGTGCCACCTCATATACTTCACTACTCCTATCAGCCCTGCTAGTGTCAACTCTGGAGTCCCCCAAAACACTCTCTGCATAAGATAACGTGTTGAACTTCCCACTGTCTATTGTGCTTCTAGATACTCCTGTATGCCACTGCACCCTATCACTAGGTGTTATCTCTCTCTAAATCACATGGTATCCTGTATGAGCAACTGTATCCTCATGTGCACTCAACTTGCTACCATCATCTGCTCCTGGATCCCATATAGATGTATCCAGACACGTGCTATGGTCATCCTGACCAATAAAGAGTGCATCCTCCTCACTACAGGTTGATCCTGGAAGTAAGTGCTCCATCAACCCGTGAGTCTCCATAATCTTCTCAACTAAGGGAGTCTCCAAAAGTGGTGACTCAGTCTCCTCATGCAGGTCTGTGTGTGTAAGGTCCACTGTCTCCAAGTCATGTCTCTCCTCCTGGGTCTGTGGATCCCTATGTCCATGGTGTGCATCCCTCACCCTAGGATCATCAACCCTATATGACATGCCACTGACCTCCTCATGTGACGTGGCTCTCAAGAGTGTCTAGAAGGATGACATATGTGTCACGACCATCATAGGGAGCTCATCATTTCTAGGTGCTAACACATGTGACTCCTCACTAGTGTCACCACTCTATTGAGGCGTAAGGTCATCAATGGTCTATGATACGTCTATTGAGACATTGGTGCTATCATCCTATCCATCCAACTGCCTATCCACTACACAAGGGTCATCATCCTCCTCAAGCATGCTAGTAGCATCATCCTCTGTACCAGAGTCACTATCACTAGTCTATGTGCAAGAGTCACTATCATCATCAGACTGTCCCAAATCATCATCTATCGCTCCATCCTCACTCATCTCATCATCACTGTCCTAGTGTGCCTCAATAGTGTGCTTTTGTTCCTTATCCCTACACCTATGATCTAGTTCCCACAACCCCTTGCAACTGTAGCAAGGTTGCATGCTCCTAATGGGTGTGGGGCTCCTTTGTTCTTACAACCATCTAGTTGCTTATTTTTTATTTTTATCTGCTATGATGATCCCATGTAAGATATCCTCTTCACTCCAACTAGGATTTCTAAAGGATACATACTGAGGAAAGGTTGTTATAGCCTTAGTTTCCTCGTTAAGGCTGTAATAAATTATCTCCAAGCATGATATATCAAAGGATATCCTATCAATTTCCTTCCAAATATCCATTTATCCCTATGAGAGACCCCTCAGGTTGGCAGGATTTAAGCTCTGATACCACTATAATGTTCCCAAGCCATTATGCCAGGAACATCACGGTTTTGGGTGTCTTTTAAAACTTTTCTGGTTGTGGCATTTCGTTAAACACTTAGCTGATCTACTTGTTTACATGTGTTTACTTGCAGGATGGCCTATTGATTTCGGCCTTAGGGTTTACAAATGTGTTATATATGTGTGTTGCAGAAATAAACAAGAAGATATAACCATGGAACATACCTCAACCATATGCAATATGATAAACAATACAAAACATCTCAAATCTGCTTTTATTCATGAAATAGAAGAACCTGCTACAATGAAGATGTCGATCTGGAATGCTCAAAAGATGGCTAAGAAGATAGACAATAAAGCTACTACAAAAATCTCCCGATAATACAAAATAAGCCTCCAAAGGATGAATAAGAGATGAAGACCAATGCCAATGTAGATCTGGGCCGTATGAAGTGCCAAGCCCCTACTGGAAGATGCCACATCCAGTTGGAACCCTGAATAGCCTTAATAATTCAGATCTACTGTCAATGATGCCTAATCTCCTCAAGAAATATGCCAAACAATAGATCGGGTGATGGCAAGAATAATCCAGGTGTCTGAATCTCCAAGATCCCTCTCAAACCCTATGGATCTGAACCTCCTCCACTGAATGCTGCGCCCCCTTAGATGCCTGAAACCATAGATAAATTGGACTCTCTCCTAGGGACCTCAAATGTCTCCTCAAACCAGATAGACTGATAGATCGAGATGCTGCAATGAAAACCCAAGTGCTCAAATCATCAAAGGACCTGCTAGACCCTTGGATCTAGCCACCCTTCAAGAAATGGTGCACCCTCCTCTTGGGAAATCGTCCCACTCTCAATAAGAATTAATCCACCACTAAACCACCTCTGGAATCCACCAAGAATAATGCTATGACACCTGGAAAGGAAACCCAATACCTGGAATCCTCAAAATCAATTCTCCTTGGCTAGGACGAATCCTCCCTCAATGGATGGTGCACCCCTCTTGCTGGAAACCCTAACTGGTGCGCCCCCTCTCTCTCTGCTCCTGCAACTGGTGTAGAGTCCTCCTACAACTGAGTATATATGGAACTAGAATGGTGTGGGAGAGTATTGCATCTCTGAGACCAATCTTGGGACAATCTAGGTGGAATCTTTCACCATTGAATCGTCCTCTAGGGTTTATTAAGTCAAAACCCTCAAAACTCCCAATGCTGGGCTCACTAGCTAAAAGAAAGATATCAAAAGATGATCATACATGAATGAATGAGTATAGGCCCTTTCCTTTCCTTTATACTTTTTGTCTCACCTATTTCCTCCAAAGTGACTTTCATTTTATTAATATTTAATTAATTAATTAACCTTTTTACCTCTAAAAAGTGCCTTATCTCTCCTTGTGGCTTCCATGGACACTGAAAGTCACTTATATCCATCCCATCATGTAGTGTTTCTCCTCTCGATTCCAATGAGATATTACACTGAGAGGTTCTTCCAAGTAATGTGCACAAAATGACCTCTTTAGTGAATTTAATTGACTTATAGCTCAAAATAGTCAAAATCATGGAAATCATCAGAATGCAACGGAACCAAAGACAACCTATGTGGAATGGCTCATAATGATGATATATGATGAGAAATGAAAGATGGACCTCACAATGCCTCTCAATAGCCCCTTTACTTTCTATAACACCCATTTGGCTACTCTAGTCATCATAAACCTCTACACTGTGATGATGTCCCAAAGAGGGGACATTACAAGATCTCTTGTCCCTCTTCTCCCAGAGAATGTTGAAATAGACATGCATGGGTAGCTCAGCAACATGCCAGCTCAGATTCATGCCCGTGAAGTCGTTCCTTATGCAGATAAGGTCCAATAAGTATGACACCATGTGGAAAGATGGTGTTTCTCCATCCTTTGACGTCTGGGCTTCCAGTATGTTGGTTCTCAGTTGTTTCAAAATGATCACTCCCTAGTTGAAGATACTACCGGATATTTCCACAGTGTAGGCCAGGCGCATCCAAGCTTCTGAAAACTTGGCGCAATCCCTTTCCCCATATAATCGGTAGATCAGAGCCATCAGATAAATATATGGCTCTCTAATATTGGTTGTACCATACCAGTCGTTGCTCCTATTTGTAAACTTCTTATCCTCTTTCCACCATGAGGCCATCAACCTGCTGGTGTCATGGAACTCATAGAATTTTACCACAAAATCGGTATTTAACCTTTCCTCTGGGTCTCTGAGTTTGTACTATTTTTGGACCTCTATTGGGAGAAAACCCCCAACACATCCTCCATTGTCATCATTTACCACTCATTTTGTCACATCCGTGTGGTCGATTATCCACCCTAGAGTTTCAATGCAAGGAAATACTGGGGTTTGAAAGGCTACCATGTGCAGGTAGGATCGCCGAATGTTCGGGAATAATTTGTCATTGAGCATTTTAACATCCTAGTCACTGTGTGGTATAAACTCTGGGTAATATTCCCAGCTGATTCTGTTAAACAAATATCCCCACTGTGGGAGAACCACTCTTGATCCAGTACTTTCCTCTATGTTTCTAAATGTAGGAGGCTGGGAAAACACATTTTTGGTAGTCACTCAAATGACTGGCTCCACTTTAGTGGAAAAATCGAGTTGTCTAGCAATGGTGGGCGAAGTTCCTTCACCGACCTCCGCTTCTTTAAGTTTTGATTCTATCGGCGAGTGCCTGGTCGTTGGCTTCCTTAGAGGCATTTTCCTGGAAAAAGAACATAATGAGATATCAACTTGAAAAAATGATACTGAAAAATAAACAATTGCAACTATCGAAATGATATAGATAGTTCATACCTCTTCTTCGAAGTTCGCACAAGCTTAACTTGGTTTAGAATTCTGAAAATCGACTGTGATCTCTTGAAACGTTTTCTCCCTCCTTCGACTGCTCCGACAATGGAAGACTTGGGTACTGAATTCTACGTTCAAATTTGTATTTATAATTTAAACATGGAGCATACTTAACTTGTCGCGTCAGTTCTTGAATTTAGGATGTAAATGCAGTCTGCACAATCCATCACCAAGATCTGAATCATGCTCAGGATTAAATGAAATCGTAGGTTGGCGGTGCAGGAGCGGGGTACTACGTAGTTCATTGGCAGTTTCAAAGTCATATTATTTGGTTGTCATGTGGTTTAGTAACGTGTGTTAATCAATGCATTGATTGGCCTATTAAATAGAAAAATTCGATCTTATTTTTTGCCAAATATGTCCCATCCTACCATCGATGTCCTATCAGTCCACTGGTTTAAACAAGTGGATCGATGTCGGTGATTTTCTTAGAAAACATTCGTTAATACCTCTTTATAGAAATCTCTGATGCTGATCCAGACTGTCATACAATGCTGACGTGGAAATGTTGATTTGGAAGGGCGATTTTGGCTCCTCCATTAAAAGTTTCTTCAGAATCAAGGATTTTCTTTAGACACGACTCTAGGAACCTCAGCCTATCCTGTCGATGTTGATGACATGTCGAGGATCGGATATTGACGAGTATCTATGTTTATTACTTTGTGATTTCATCCCTCAAAGTACATCGATGTCGAAAACCTTTTATCGACCGATGCTCAACATTGTGTCGAAGTATAAATTGTCATAGTTTAAGGTTTTCTTTGAATATCATTGACCCCAAATCTATCGGCGATCGGCGATCGGAGGTTCGTTAGGTGTGTCGATGTTAACATTTTCCTTTTCGTACTTTCTCGGTGCCAAATATACATCGATGATCGATGCTTGATGCTTGTCATTGTCGTATGGTTGATTTTACTGTGTAGATCGCGCTGATGCCGATAATTCGAGCACGACTCAAAATTTTAGTCGTGTATACTTAGTTAAAAAAAAAAAAACAAGTCTACTTTTTATAAGAGAAGTCAATCTATTCAACAAATCCAAAAAAATCTGAAAGTGATCGATGATAAAACAAAGGAACAAAAAACTTATTGATCCCCACACAACTGACTCAATTCAGAAAGAGATAAACAAAAAACAAAGTGGTACCCAAAAGAGAAAATTTTTACAAAACTTTTAGGGTGTGTTGAGTGCTCAACAAATGGAGATTCTCTGGGTGAAAACATAATCTCTACTCCTTCCTTCGGGCTTAGCTTGTGCAGAGGCTAGTTGAGAAACAATCTGGCTTTGCATTCAATGGAGTATTTCCTATCAATACATACACATCTTCCGAGGTTCATAAATATGGATCTTCCTATGGGGTTCATCCCTTTTTCCACCTTCATTCCTCTTGATCATGACCCACGCCTTTCTTTGACAAGAGATGGGCAAGGCATCCACTGGCTTGAGGCCATTTTTATTTATTATTATTCCCTCACTACGGTTTTGCTATGCTGCCAACTAGCATCCATAGCCCTGACGATGTCACCCGACATCACAGACCTTTCTTCGCTTCCATCGAGCGTCCATAGCCCCGACGAATTTATCTGCATACCCTCTCAGAATTTGCACTCCTTTTAATATAGCTCATTTTCTTTTGGTAGAAATTCCATGAGTGAGTTGGAGAGGAGGACGTCTATTATTTGAAAGGTGAATTGTTATGGTGAAACCCTTCCTAGTTGTGTCTAGAGGTACATGTGATCCTTTCCAACTAGCCATCTTTACCTTTGCGCTTTACCAAACCACCAAGCGAATATTTCATCACTTACCAAGGTAGTATTCTTTGAAAAGACAAGATATAGATCTCCTTTGAAAATTTGTATTTTCCCAGAGTCTCTTATGTTGCACGTAAGTGTAAGTTAGGAGCGTATTCTGCTTCACCATATTTATTAAAGTCAACCACTACTTTACATAATGCAACATAATTACAAGAAAATACCAAGAAAAAGAAAAAAAAAAACAAAAATAAAGAGGATTTTGCAATCGGCCTACCCTAAACCTACACACTTATGTTGATCGAAATATATGCTAAAACAAAACATAAAAATAAACTTTTTTTTTTGTTGTTTTTAAGAGAAGTAGTGTTTTAAGGCTTGGCCATTCACCGGGAAGGTGTTGGGTTCCCCCCTTATATTTTTCAACTCGTATGTGCTTGCCCCAATTTTCTCGGATACCTAGAAAGTTTCGAGCCAGAGATTTTGAAATTTCAAGTGTTTTCCTTTAGAGTCATTTTCTTTATCCCATTTCAAAACAAGGTACCCTACTTCAAATTTTTTTTCCTTGGCCTTATGTTTCCCAAACCATATTTTAACTGTCTTCTGATGAGCGATGAACTTAGCTTTAGATTTTTCTCTTTCTTCGTCTAGCATGAGAAGGGTATCAATCCTTTGTTGTAGAGCGGATGAGGGTTGACCTCTTTATCCCTCGGCAAGCTGTAAAGATGGAAGATACAATCCATTTGGCAGAATAGATTCTTTCCTATATATCAGAAAGTACGAAGAGTTTCCTATGGATTCTTTAGGTGTTACTCTATCATCCCATAGGGGGTTATGAAGAGAATTATGCCAATTCCTCTGATTTTCAACAATCGTCTTTTTTAAGATTCTTACTAGCTTTTTGTTAGTTGACTCTGCTACCCCATTCCCTCATGGATAATAGTTTTCATAGTATCTTATTATGATCCCCTTGTCAAGAGTGAATTCGGTCAAGCGCATGGAAGAAAAGTAGGCAACATTGTAAAAAATGAGGACGGAGGTTAGTCAAACCTCGTTATCAACTGTTGTTCTAGAAATTGTATTACTACCTTTTCATTAATGTGCGTGAGAGGGATAGCCTCCGTCCATCTTGTACAATAGTCTGTAGCAGTCAAGATATATTTATGTTTTTTCAAATAATTGGGAGTAATTTCTCCTATGACGTCTATTCTCGTCTGCTTGAATGGTCTGGATATAGTCACTGGATGGAGTGAAATGGTTTCTCTCTTTTCCCTATCGGTGCTCACTTGACAAGTTTTACATTTATGGGCATATGCGTGAGTGTCCCTAAACATAGTGGGCCAATAATAGCTATCCCTTAGTATTTTATGAGTCGTGGTTTTTCCTGCAAAGTTCCCACTTGTCGAGCTGTCGTGGAGTTCTCTCAGCACCTTTTCTGCATCGTCCTATTTAAGACATCTAAGTAGTACTCAATCATAGTTTATGTGGAAAAGCACATAATTTATGAGGCGATATTGAGTGGATTTTAACCTGAGGGATCTCCTTTCTCTAGGGTTTAGATTTTTGGGACAAGTCCCATTATGCAGGAGATAAAACAGGTTTCCATACTAGGATTCTCACCCGAGAGGTACGTATAGGAATTTGCTGCACCATAATGATAACTCATTTTCCCAACCGGGATCTTTTGTGTTAATCAGATCTTGGGCCTCAACAACTAGTTTACACAATCCTTGTCCTTTGACTATTTTTGCAGGTTTTATGTCTAGATCAAATTCCTGAATGACTGCCATCCTATTTCCTCTCCTTTCTCCCATTTCCTATTGGGTGAATAAATATCTGACTGTGGGGTGAGGGACTATGACTTTGGTGTGATTCTTTAGGATATAAGATATGAAATGCTTGACTGCTTTATATACTGCATAAGCCTATTTGTCTATAGTAGGGTAGTTTAGTTCATCTCCTTGGAGATTGGTGCTCATAAAGGATATTTGTGCCTCATTGTTTTCATCATCCTTTTGGGTAAGTACTGCAACCAAGGATTGGTCATAAGAAAAGGTATAAAGGAATTTTTTTTTGCTGAAGTCAGGACTTCACAACACTCGTGCTTGGGATATTGAATTATTGATCTTATTAAAATATCTTCTCCTTTTTTCATCCTATTTAAAATCTACATCCTTGCGAATCATTTTTTGTAAAGGTTTAACAGTTTCAATGAATTCAAGAGTAAACTTTTTGACAAAATTGATCTTCTCGAAAAAAGATTGCATGGCCCTTTTATTGTGAGGCAAAGGAAGTTGAGCTATTGCTTTTATCCACTCAGGGTCGATGCTTATTCCTCCTTGAGATATGATGTGACCTATTAATTTTCCTTCCTTGACACCAAAGATGGTTTTCTTGGGGTTCAAAGATATTACATATTTCCTACACCTTTAAAAAATCTGAGTCAAATGTCGAATGTGGTCTTCCTTGTTTTTTGAGTATATTGTTACATCATCTAAATAGACTACCACATACTTGTTAATCAATCTCCAGAAATCTACATCCATGGCCCTATGGAAGGTTTCTCCTATGTTAATAAACTCGAAGGGCATGCGTTTATAACCAAAGGTTCCCCACTTGGTTCAAAAGGTAGTTTTTAATCGATCATATTCTGAAACCAAGATCTTGTTATACCCCGAGAAACCGTCTAGGAGGGAAAAAATTTCAGAGTCATATATTGTTTGTAGGAGTTGTTCCATAGGTGGTACTGGGTAGTTATTGTTTATTGATGCTCTATTAAGGTTTCTAAAATTGACACAAAGGAGGATCTCCCCATATTTCTTCCTATTAGGCACCAAATTCGCTACCTAGGCAGAGTGTCTAACCTGAAAAATAATCTTGGCATCTAACAATTTCTTCAACTCTTGATACATCAAAGGTTCCAGAGAGGGGTGATACTTCCTATGTTTTTGTTGGAAGGGTTTTACTCTAGATTTTAACAGTATTGTGTGCTAAATAATGCGAGTGTCATAAGTTTTTATTCTTGGTAGGACCACACAAACACATCTTGATATTCTTTAAAAAGTTTGAGATAATATTTCTTGTCTTCTTTGGACACATTCTTGGGGTTTTCAGGGGTTCCTAGGTTTATAGTCTCATATATAGGACATGAGCTCCCTGGTTTTTCATTCTTTGACCCTCTAAATATTTCCCTTGGGTCAAAAAGGTTCTCCAAATTGGTCACCCCTTTTGATATCGTGTGAAACTTTGGTTTATTATTAGAGTGATATGTTCCCTTCTTCTGTTTGTGGAGATCTTCTTCTGTGAGTATTTCTTGGAATATTTCTTCATCAATGGCCAAATCCTTAAAATTATCCTGGTTAGTCAGGAAATATACAATCTATTCATTTCCTTTAAATACTTTCCAGTTAGAAATGTTATTAAGCACCGACTGTTTGTAGAGAAGTTCCACTATGAGCCTAGAGGCTTCATAATCTTCTAAAGGAGATAATCTCGAGGCTGCGGTGGCAAAGGTATCAACAAGAGTATTTTTTTTCCCTGGGAATAGCAGTAATGTTGAAGGCCTCAAAATTGTCTATTAGCCTATGTACCTCTTGCTGGTAATTCCTCAAGTGAGGTGAATTGCAATGGATAGTATTTTTCACTTGACTAACGATAATTTTAGAGTCTCCAAAAACTTTCAATTCCTCAATGTTTAAGTCTATGGCTTTCTCAGTCCCTGAACTAAAGCTTCACATTCAACAGTGTTATTGGTGCATTCAAATTCTAATCTACTGGATAAGAAGTTCAGCTTCCCCTTTGGGTCAATGAGAATACATCATTCTTCCAACCCTTCTTTTGATTTAGACCCATCAAAATACAACGTCCAAACTTGTGAGAAGAATTTAGTAACTTCTTAATGCTTAGTTATTTTCTCACCTTCATCTTCCTTGTCTACTGCTCCCGACAGAGGATCCTGACAGAAGATTCTTTCTTCTACAGTTTCCAACAGATTTACTTGAAAGGTCATTTCATAGTTTTGAGTGGGAGGTACATCCAACGAGAGAGGGGTGAAATTGCCAAAATCAGAGTCGCAGGAACAGTTTCCTAACACAGGGAAATCTTCCAACTAGGGTTCGTTGAGAGCTTCTAAATCGGTAACAATGTGTTTGATATATATTTCCCTATTGATCCTAACCATGTTTGTATGTCTTTTTAATGGAAACCAAAGGTGAGGCTAGTCCATACTAAAGTATACATTTAATTTCTTGGACCAATCATGACTAAGTAGCAATCCATAGGCCTCTGGGATGTCTACTACAATTATGTCAATCACTTGAACAAATTTTGGGTGTGTAGCCATTCTGATCATGCCATATTTAATTTCCCTAGTAACCTTCACCTGAGTCCTATCTAGTTGTATAATGTGTTTATCACTTTTGAGCGGGGTTGCATTCAATTTCTTGCAGATTGACAATGGCATGACGTTGGAGTATGCCCCTGAATCGACTAAACAAGTATGCAGGTTTTTGTTAAAGACTTCAAACGTTAAAAGAAAAGGAGGAATAAAAGGATTTCCTCTTTTGTATAAAGAGAAAGCATTGACACTCAGTTTATTCTTTAAATCTGTGGGGGATGGAACATCACCTAGGTTGATTCTTGTCATAGGGGCTTCTATTGATTTTAAGGCCTGTAACAGAAAATCCTTTTGTTGAGGAATCTTACACATGTCCATGAAAGACACATTACCCTTCATCTTCTTCAATTCCTCCACTACATTATAGTCTAGCTTAGGGGCTTCTTGTGTGTGTATGTTAGTGGGATTCTTTTGAGAAGAAAATAGGGGTTTTGGATGATCAACCGCTTGATTCCCTCTAGATAACTAAGTAATGGTCAGATTAGTTTGGACCAGTTGACTTCTACCTCACGTCTGCATAACTAGGAATTCAACGGGAGGTTCTTTCACTTCAGCGATGTCATTGAAAGGCATTAGGTGGTTGGAATCCCATAATAGCATGGTTTTCTCTTCCGATGGCTCATAACTTTCTTAATCAATGGTGTTTATTCCCAAGCCACTGGGTTGTTCGGTTAGGGAGAATTCATCTAGCAATCAGTTAACCATTCAATTCATAGTGTGCATCCATTGAGGGAAGTCCCTTTCTAAATGATTCTCTTGGTGGTACGTGCAGAAAGCGTCAGATGCTACAATTTCTAAGTCAATGTTTAGGTTAGCTGGGGGAGGTTCTATAGCTTTGAAAGGTGGATTTAATTTAAAAAAGGGTTTATAAGGTCTTTGATTTTGGTTTCCCTCCCCAACACTCCTTTTCATATCTATGATCTTGTTGGAGAGTTTTTTTATCATCCACTGCAGGTTTTCTAGATCTCCTCCTTCTTTATTAGGACCTAGTTATGTTTGTTTTACTAGGGGTCTTTTTAACAAAAGTACTCTATTAGGCAGAGGTTGGGTTTATTTTTTCGTCAGTGAGATCTGACCTTCTTTGCATTCCTTCATTTGGAATTCAATCGTTTTATCTTCCTCAAATTTTTTGGCTAGGGTATGTTTGGCAGCCCTTTTTACGAACATGGAGATGGAAGAAGGGAGAGCGTTAGCGTATACCTCAATCTGCAACACCTGGGTAGGTTTAGATTCAGGTTGAAATTTGTTCAATATAGTGGTAAACCATTGGTTGAAATCTTTAACCTTCTCTTTTGGACTCATGGTGGTAGCAAAAATTTCATCCATTAAAGCTCATGTGCTGGTTTCTTCTGCAAATTTGTCTAAGAAATATTTTTGAAACTTCGTCCAACTAGTTATGGATCCGACTGGAAAGTTAAAATACCAGGTCGAGGCTGAATTATCAAAGGTATAGGGAAAGATCCTACACACTACATCCTCACGTTGTATGTTCATCAATCTTATAGTTAATATGAACTTCTTGATATGGTCCTCAGGCAATCGAGAGGTTTCAGGGTCAAACTTGGGGAGTAATTTTTCTGGATGTCGAGGTAGATTATACACCCATCCTAGGATTTCCAGAGAATCTCTGGCCAACCATGGTTGATTATCTTGAGGTTGATTTCCCATTTCTTCATTGTTGTCATGATTATCCTCCATGTCTTCTGATTTAGAAGTTGAGCGATCCAATTTAGACCCTTCCTTGTCAGATTCAAAATCGTCAGGTTTAAAGTAGTTACTGGCTAGTGTTTCGGGGATCATATTAAGGGGTTGTTTGATCTCGGTGAGTGAAAAATCTATCAGGTCTTCTACCATGTAAACAAAAACCTGGTCAAGGGTGTCAACAAATGGTCTGCTTACTTTTTTTCTACGAGGAAGGAAAGGAGCTAAAGGTAACACTCCAATTTGTCTGGCGTAAGCTCTGGTGATTATTTTGAACTAGTAAAACTCCTAAAACTCCTCGTGGGGGAGAGCGTAAGGTATTTCAGGGAATATGTGTTCTAATTCCTCATGCTGAGGTGAGTTACTCATTTCAGAAGTACTCTCTGTATTTGGTTTGTCTTGAGAATGAATAGCCATGCATGTGGGATGTTTTGAATCTACAGGCTATGCGGGATATATTATCAGAAATATTGTTATCCATTCATTCGTTCAGACCCTCCTTCTAGTGCCAATTCTGTTGAGGGGTCAGAAATCATTTAACTCAATAATAGGAACGAAAGCTGCTTAAGAGGCCCAATTAGACTCATAAGCATTTGATGAGTGGAATGGTTTTCCAGATCTTTGATCTGGCTGATTTATCGATGGGATTTACGGGTAACTGACAAGTGTATCTTTCTATGAAAAGTTTATCCTTCAGGTTAAGAGGTTTTCTTTTTGTATTTTTGTACTCTTGAATAATCTAGGTAAAATAAAGATAATGGCATAATCCAACTGATAAAGGGAAATTACTAAATACTGAAGAATGTTGAGCTTAGGATAACCCTTATACCTCAATGTACAGACAACGATAATGAGACCTATTTAAAGCTTAGCAATAATAATTTTACTCGTGGACATTCATCAGTGATTGAGATAACAATTGTAGAAAGGAAAACAGATACGTAACAAATATGAGTGTAAGAAAATTAGTTCTCTTAGCTCTACTATCAATCACATATCAACACATCGATTTCTTTTCATCATCTGGAAAAAAAGAACTGTTATAATATTGAAAGATAACTTAAAAATAGATACAACAAATCTTACTCAATACAACATCACTATCAAACTTGAAGACGGAAACAATCCCTCCTTGATCCAATCAAGTTGACGCTTTAGATGAAAAATTTGTCTTTGGTTCTAAACATAACTTCTTAATTAAAGTTGCACATAAATAATTCTTTTATAATTCTAAAAGAAAAGGTATTTACCAAAACCATTGACCTTCTGCAAGAGGTCGATCTCCCTACTTATAAAGAATTACTAAGGTAAAAATAACTGCTAAAAGTTGTGTTAAGTAAAACAAAAATGACATGTGGCAGACTTTCTCTCCTCGTTCTCTTGAGATCATCGTATTTTTTACTATAGTGGATGATTTCTCTCATACTCTGCCCACTTGAATAAAAGGTCTTCACATGTGTTTGCATATGGAAACCTATGTTGATCCATTGGTGTAGAGAAGACTTCCTTTATATCCACTGATCGTTCTCTATACCTGATGAGATTGACACTTAAGAGATGTAGAACTGTGAGGGATTTAATTGGGTGTTCCATTAAATTCTTTGCTTGACCTGGAGTCATACTTGAAATCTGTGAGATATCTTCCTCCCATGTCGAGTCTTGGTCTGCATGTCGTTTGACCATGTCATGCAAATTGGTGAAATTTTCTGATGGGCCGAATTCTGGTAGGTCAATGTTTTCCATCTCCTGATTGATATTCTCCAAACTTTTATCGCACTCTCTCCACCTTTCCTATATCTTGCGCCAAGGTTCCTGGACCATGATCACCCAGTATTCAACTCGCTTTTTGATTCGGGAGATGCTACTATCCATCAATACTTGGATGCCATGTTCTTCCGAGTCTCGACCCTTATGTACTGCACTGATATAGTCAATCCACTCTAAGGCCTGATGTTCCTTTTCATACCATCTTTGCACGTCTTTACAAGTTTCCAACCCCATGAGAGTATCCTCTTGAAAATCATCTATGGATGTGGTGAAGATATTTATTTTGTTTGTGAATTGTGCATATGTTTCTCTGAACTCACTCCTCAGGAATACTACTGCCCGTGTCGAATCTTGTTAATACTTTGCTAGATGGAACAGATGATCCAACCCCTTCTTTGTGGCTACTAATTCATTTTCATCCCTTTTGTCTTTGTCCAATGTTGCATCAGTGATAGCCATTCTCGCCCCGATCAACTTAGTTGTGTTAGAATTTTCTATGCTGAGAAGCATTTCTTCTATGGTGGTTAGGAGTGTGCTATCAAGTGTGATCCTCCTTTTCTTCGTTTTCCTTCTCAGCAAAACTTTCCTCTTTCTATCATAAGCAATTTCTTGTATATCAGAGACCTTGTCTACCAACTCCATAATTTGTTAATCTTCCCAGGTCAGAGTGTTGCCTAGGCTCCCTGCCATATATATGTGTTCTATGACCGACTCTTGTAGTTCTTTAGCACGGGGAACTTATGTATGTCTTGGTTACTCGATATCCTTATGGGGTTCGTCGGCTGATGGAGTCTCAAATTTAGATGGGAAGAGGGGAAAAGGATCAACATTTACTAGAGGATCGACTATTGAGATGATGATTTCTGATCGTTGCATTTCTTCTTCCTGTTCACCAGAGCCCAACTCCTCCTTGGAGTTGTCCATCTTAGGATGAATTCCTAATTGGTCAATAAATTCAGTGTCCAACATGCTTTCAGCCTTTTTGTCACCTTCTTGGGGAATTGAGGTCAAAGCTTTAGGATTTAGAGCAGATGTTTCCCCTGGTTCTCCCTCCTTTGTGATTGTTACTGGGGTTATGAACAAAAGTTATGAGCTTTCCTCATCGTCATATATGGTAATTAGGTCTATAAGGAAATTGAACATATTTGTCTTGATTGATGTTCTTGTTTCCCCCAACTGCATTGTAGCAACAACCAATGACCTTGTTTGTTGTGTCATAATGCTTGGGTTTTATAGATGAGCGGTCTCCTCTAGTGGAATTGTATCTGAGCCATTTAGTTCTTCTCCAAGATTGATTGTGTCGACTAGGATGACCCTTAAGGGTTCTGTCAAAGGGTCAAGAGGGGGGTCATTTTTAAACCTTTGTATGAATCTTTGGGCTTCTTCTAGCAACAACATCCCTCTCCTTTGTGCCTTTATGGCTTCTACTGTTCTATTTTATTCCCTCACCCAGAGGGATTCTTGAGTTGTCTATTTTATAGTTTCCACCTTCTCATCCATTGTCATCACTTTAAATATCAACATATTGGGATTAGCCTTTCTTTGGAGCACCTCCTCCTAGTCCTAAGCACCCTATGTAAATATTTCATCTTGAATCTTATTATGGGCATACAAACAACGTCAAGATACCTGTGATGCATGCTGGGGTACTAGGCCCTTTGGGTCATGTTTGTGAAATATTCCTATGGGGAATCTATAATCCAAATGGCTCAAACCCTCTTGTTTTTCTTGTGAAGTATCTTTCACGATGTAAAACCCTACATGAAAGCCATAGGGTATGAATGCTCTCTTTTTGTCTTTTACTGGAGTGGCATTATAGCCTTGCAGAATGGTTTGATAACAAATTTCTCCCATAATGAGCTAGTCTGGGACATGAGTGGGAAGTAAATGTGGAGCTCCAGTGGCCCCAAACACTTTGATGTAAGTGGTGGCTTCTTCCAGGTACCAATGGCCTACTTTTGAAATCCTTTTCTTGGCTACTACCGTAAGCCTTGGGAATTATTTATTAAAAATAATGAAATATACTCGAGCTATAAATTCATCACATATGAGGGCGTAAGATATCTTGTACCTGTTCTCCCATAGATTGATGAAATATAAATGCATAGGTAGCTCAACAACATGCCATCTCAGATTCATGTCTGTAAAGACGTTCCTTGCACAGTTCACGTCTAGTAAGTATGACATCATGTGGAAAGCTGGCATTTCTCCATCCTTTGGTGCCTGGGCTTGCAGTATGTTGGTGCTCAGTTGTTTCAAAATGATCGCTCCCCAGTTGAAGCTGTTAACAGATATTTCCACAGTGTATGCCAGGGGCATCCAAGCTTCTGAAAACTTGGGACAATCCCTTTCCCCATATAATCGATAGATTAGAGCCATTAGACAAATATATGGATATGTAATATTGGTTGTACCATACCAGTTGTTGCTCCTGTTTGTAAAATTCTTACCCTCTTTCCACCATGAGGCCATCAACCTGCTGGTGTCATGGAACTCATAGAATTTTACCACAAAATTGGTATTTAACCTTTCCTCCGAGTCTCTAAGTTTGTAGTATTTATGGTCCTTTATTGGGAGAAAAACCCTAACACATCCTCCATTGTCATCATTTACCATGCATTTTTTTGCATCTGTGTGGTCGATTATCCACCCCAGAGTTTCAATGCAAGGCAAGACCAGGGTTCGACAGGCTACCATGTGCAAGCAGGATCGTCGAATGTTCGAGAATACTTGGTCATCGAGCATTGTAACATCCGGGTCACTGTGTAGTATAAACTCCATGTAATCTTTTCAGCTGATTATAATAAACAAACCTCCCCACTGTGGGAGAACCACTCTTGATCTAGTACTTTCCTCTGTGTCACCGAATGCAAGAGGCTGGGTAGATGTTTGGATGACTAGCTCCACTTTAGTCTTCAAATCGAGTTGTATAGCAACGCCGGGATAAGATCCTTCACTAACCTCCGCTTCTTTCATTTTTGGTGCTCTCGGCGAGCTCTTGGTTGTTGGCTTCCTTCGAGTCATTTTCCCGCAAAAAGAACATAATGAGATAACGACTTGCAGAAATGATACCGAAAAATAAACAATTGCGACTATAGAAATGATACAGACGGTTCATACCTCTCCTTTGCACAAGCTTAACCTGGTTTAAAATTTTAAAATCCGACTGTGAGCTCTTGAAATGCTTTCTCGCTCCTTCGACTACTCTGAGAGAGGAAGACTTGGGTACTGAATTCTGCGTTTGAATTTATCTTTATAATTTAAAAATGGAGCATACTTACCTTTTCATGTCAGTTCTTGAATTTAGGACGTAAATGTGGTCTGCACAATCCATCACCAAGATCCAAATCATGCTAAGGATTAAATGCAATCGTAGGCTAGTGGCACAGGAGTGGGGTACTACATAGTTCATCGACAGTTTCAAACTCCTATTATTTGGTTGGCACGCAGGTTAGTAATGTGTGTTAATAAACACATTGATTGGCATATTAAAAAGCAAAATCCGATCTTATTTTTCACCGAATATGTCCCTTCCTACTGTCAATGTCCTATCAGTCCACTAGTTTAAACAAGTGGATTGACGTCGACAATTTTCTTAGAAAATGTTCATTAATACCTCTTTTCGTGAAATATCTGATGCCGACCCGGACTATCATACAATGCTGATGTGGAAATTCTAACCTGGAAGGGTGATCATGACACATGGAGTTTGATTTTGGCTCCTCCATTAAAAGTTTCTTTGGAATGAGGGATTTTCTTTAGACACGGCTCTAGGAACCTCATCCTATCCTTCTAATGCCGACGACATGTTGAGGATCGATGGTGGATGATTCTATATGTTTATTACTTCGTTATTTCATCCCTAGGAGTTTGTCGATGCCGAAAACGTATCACTTACTAGTGATCGACGCTCGACGTTGTGTCGAAATAAAAATTATCACAATTTAAGGTTTTCTTCAAATATCGTCGACCTCAAATGTATCAACGATCAGTGATCGAAGGTTTGTTAGGTGTGTCGATGTTAAAATTTTCCTTTTCATACTTTCCCTATCCCGATGATACATTGACGATCGACGATCAACACTTGTCGTTGTTGTATGGTCGATTTTACGATGCAGATCGTGCCGATGTCGATAATAGGTGCACGACTCAAAATTTTAGCTGTGTATACTTAGTTAAAAACAAGTCTAATTTTTAGAAGAGAAGTCAGTCTATTGAACAAATCCAAACCAATCCAAATGTGATCGATGATGAAAAAAAAGGAATAGAAAAATTATTGATCCCCACACAACTGACTCAATTAAGAAAGAGAGAAACAAAAAACAAAGTGGTACCCAAAAGAGAAAATTTTCACAAAATGTTTAGGGTGTGTTGAGTGCTCAACAGAGCCTTTCATAGGTTTTGGTAAACCCAAAATTCCTAGATATGGGGGAAGCATAAAGCTCAAAAAGATCCATAGATTTAAGTTGCAATTTCTTGATTAAATACATAAAACCTTTGTAGAAAATCTCGTCATTGTGCCAAGAGTACCCTGAATAAATTGGAGAATTGTCTTGCAATTGTTGGATCATGCAAGAAATTTTGGGGTCTTGTAGCCATTCCTAGTGAACATCTTTGAGACAATTTGGTACAATGAAGGAGAGAGAAAAGAGGGACCTTTCTTATTCATACTTCTTGGAAAGAGCATTAGAAACCACATTTTATTTTCCCTTCTTGTAAATGATCTCATAATTATAGCCAAAGATCTTAGTCACCCATTTTTGTTGCTTTGGGGATGAAATTTGTTGTTCTATAAAATACTTGAGGCTTTTATGGTCTATTTTAATTTCAAAGCATTGCCCCAATAGATAAGGACACCAGAGATCCACGACATGCAGAATAGCCAACATTTCCTGCTCATAGATGGATTGGCCCAAATGTCACTTTGAAAGTTGTTTTCTAGTGAAGGCCAAAGGCCAACCATCTTGCATGAGGACTACTCCAATTCCTTTCCCAAAATCATGACATTCTAGGAAAAAAGTCTTCTTGAATTCAAGAAGGGTTAGGACAGGAGTTTTGAACATAGCCTCTTTCAAGGCATGGAAGGATTGATCAGTGGTTGGAGTCCACATGAAATCATTCTTTTTAATGAGAGCAGTGAGAGGTGCTACAATTTCACCATAATTTTGAACAAACTTGCAATAATAGCCCGTCAAATCTAGAAAACCAAGAAATATCTTGAGAGTTTTGGGGCAAGGCCAATCCTTCATAGCTTCAATTTTCTTAAGATCCACCCTAACACTAGCCTTGCCAACAATATGACCCAAGTACTCCATTTCCAACGCTCCAAAGGAACATTTAGATTGTTTGAGGAGAAGTTGGTGTTGAGATAGTACATGGACAACTTTATCTACATGGGAAATATGGGTTGTCCATGTTTTACTATAGATGAGAATATCATCAAAGAAAACTAAGACAAAATATTGTGTGAAACCCCTCTGGTTCCTAGCAAAATAGAGGGGAGTCAAGTTTTGGGTGATTTTGAGTTAGAAATGGTGAGTAAGAGTCTTTAAATCAAGATGATAAATGGGGTTACTAATTATGGGTGTTTATCTATGTAAAGCTAATTGTTGTGATTCCTTGAGTCAAGAGAAGGCCCCCTTGTTTGATGGGATTGGAGATATATCTTTCTAATTTATGTTGGTGAAGGAGAGTGGCCTTCATCTTTTTAGCTTTGTTATTGAGTGAGAAATTTTCCTTTATGGCATCATCTTTTGTCTAGAGGGTGGCTAGTTGCAAGGATAGAAAAAAGACAACCGTGCCTATGGTTGGGTAGAAAGAGGCTAACCCATCGACAATTTCCAATTTAACATAAATTATTAGATAAGTGTTTCAGTGTTTTACATATGCCCTGATAAGTTTCCTGATACTATGGAAGTGATGTTTTGTATTTATTAAGAATATGATATTATGTTCTAGTAGTGAAATTGTTACTCCAAGTTCTTGGATGATTGTAAAATATAAAATACACCTTGGAAAATATATTATGTTGGTTGCCTTTTGGTTGTCCCTATTTTTAAAAGACTATTGTAAGTAATTATTTGAAACTCTGAGTGAGAACTGAGTGTTATTTGGGTGGTTATAGCCCATTTGTATGAATACAGCTCATGTGTTAGTAGTGAATACTAAGTTGTTAAAGTCTTCACATAACATATGAACATAAAAATTTATAATTCTTATTAAATGAGTGTTGCTCCCTATATTACTAAAGTTTTAGATCACTTCTAGGAAGTGACTTGTCCATAGTTAAAGATCAAGCCTTAGGGCCTTCTTGGAAGGCTTAGTTGAATTCTAAATAATTTGTGGTGGCATGGGTAAAAGCCTTTAACCTCCAGCCAACATGATAAGCTTGAAAAGGGGGAATTTTGGAATGAAAGATTGACCTTAACTTTGGTCTCATAAGCCTAGGATATTTAGTTAAGAGGATACAATATTCTAAAATGAAGAATATGTAAAATAAAAAGAAATTGGGAATAATATGTGTTTTGTATTTAATTTATGTCTTATTAAGACATGGTAGTAATGGAATTCTTACCTAGATTTACTTAATAAAATCATGTCCAAACGTAAATACCTGAAATAATGTCTCTTCCATAAATAGTAGTAAAGATTTGCTTGAAAATAGGTGGGTGGTAAGTTCTGGTAAAAACATAACTTTTACTGTAAAAGGTTTTACCTCCAAGAGATTTAATTTTCTAGAAAGAAACTCAAATAAATAAATACATGTGTTTATATATTTTTTAATTTGTTTTATGAGTGAAATTTGCTCGATGAAAGGAGGCTGGTAACTCCTGGTAATTTTTCCAAAAATTACCATTTATTGTCTTAATTGTTTGAATATTAAGGGGAGGAAGCCTTATCTTATAAACCTTATAATTTAATCATGTTTACAAGAAGTGGAGAAGCTCATAAATTTCCCTTTGTGGGGAAAGAACTAAACTTGCTATGTTATCCATCAAATGAATTTGGTCTGAGGTTAAATCTGTAGCTTTGGAGAGAACCCAGATAGTGCATTTCGTCTTACTTATGCTCAGGCATATTTTCCTTTCTTTTCAAAATTTTAATAATATTAAAACTTCCACCGGGATATTGCGTAATAATGGAAAATGAATGTGTAGCTGGTGAGTGATGGACCCGAGGGATGACATGATCAATAAAACATAATGTTATTATAATAATATCAAACCCTCGTCGCCACCAAGTTGTTGCACATTGGGAGAATGGAGAAGGAATGTGTTGTTGGTGAGTGATGGACCTGGGGGTCGACATGGAAAATATAATATCATGTTAATATAATAAATATTAAGACCCCATCAAGTTATCAGAAATCAAATATGGAGAGGGCAAGGAGAGTATGTTACGTGATAGTCACAAGGGGCGATATGGCTGACATAATATCATTATATATAAGGTATGCACATGCAGTGGTATACCCGGGGGCCGATATATTATAATTGTACCAAACCCACCGGGCTATTGAGCACCAATATCTTGAAATGTGAAGGCGTGTTTGTTACGTGAGATATCCAAGGGCCGATATAAGGATAATGTAAATTAATTTAATAAACCCCCAATGCTTAATTGATTAAAATATTATTATTGATTTCCCATCGAAATACCAGGTCTTGTGAAATGATAAAAAGGAATGTTTGGAAAGCAATACAACTGGGGTAAAGTAAACCCTCAGTATTTACTGCTCCGATAAATTAGGCTAATAAATTTTTTTTATTACGTTTGGTAATAAATGAATGAGGATTAATTAACATTAATGTGGATTTAATAAATAGAATACTAAGGCACGACATTATAATATAATAATTAATTAACCTAATAATATTATTAGGTGTTAATGTTACACATTATTTTGGTCACCTCAGTGATCACCTGACAACATGTGTTTATGTTCCTTGGAAATATTAAAAGAAGAATTTCTCCATGGGAAAATTTATTTTCTTTCCTCCTTCAAAAACCATGTCAAGGAAGGTCGTGGCACCCTGCCATATGCATGGGGTGCGACGATGCCTGATCATCGCACTCAACCCTAAACTTGGACTATGACGTCGTCACATCCTGCTTGTACATAAGGTGCGACGATGCTTAAAGCATAGGAAATGTCAAATTTCATGAATGTTCTATAAGCAAATCTTCTAGAAGATGAGGTGGCCTTTTATTAGTTTGGATATTACTCGCTTCTCTGATTTGGTGGGATCATCCTAATCTCCTCATCCATATCTCTTTCACACTATATAAGGAGAGATCTCTCGTGGAAAAGGCTAAGGTTGAATAGACTAAGATTTGTATGGAGATTTCTACTTCAGATTATGATTGAGAGATTTGCTTTAGTTCTTCAAGATGGATTGTGGATCTTCTTCATTCAAGGCATTGGAGAAAAGGTGTGTGTGTTGAAACAAAGCATCATCGAAAGGGTACCTTGCAACATCAAGGCATAGGTTGTATTCTCCACTTTCTATTCACTTAATACAATAATACATTTCTTCCCTATATAAGCATCTTGCCTTATATTGTATAATTCCTTGATCATATACATAGACTTCATTAGAATATACGTATCTTTCTTTTCCTTCATTGTTGGTTTGTGATTCTTAGATAGGATTACTATTCTGCAAACTCAAGAAAGGTGATACAAGGATTACACTAGTGAGGATCAAGCGTCATTCAAAAGGTTTTTCACTTGTACCTCATTAAACTAGTTTATATGATGATGAAGTTTAAGGCGAAGTGTATATTTTGTTTTGTTTTGTTATAGTTTCTTGTGGAAGCTAGGGAGATCTGTTTGTGTCCGCACTTACCGATTAATCCTATAAAACAATTGGTGACCATGTTAGGGAAGGACTTCCTTTTGTTTTTTTTCCTCTTATTTTCTTTTAGCCTGCCTTCTTTTGGTCAAATTAATTCTCTGAGTTTGTGGGTGATCCATCTAGACTCTCTGGGTTTGAAAGTTTAGTGAAATGTTTTGTCTTTCTTTCCATTTTCCTTTAGTTTCAGAGATCGTCGCACTGTACTCTATAGACAGACTACGATGATCCTCTGACTTTGCACTCTACTGGTGCATACCAGTGTGATGATGTTGCACTGTACCTTGTTGGCAACATGCGACGACCCTATATTGTCGCACTGTGCTCCACTATCGCCTGCGACGATTCCTGTAGGAATTGTTGGAGATAGCAAATTTTTCTTTTTTCCACCCAGTTTTTCCTCAATTTCCTGGGATGAACTTCTGATACCAGTGATTGATTGATTTATAAGTTTGAAGCTTGAATTTTATTGATTTTCGGAAATTGAAAGTTTTTCTTTGTAAATTTTTCTAGTTTTGCTTTCGATTTTTGTCACAAGGGTATAATCTCTAGACCTTAGTCCTGAGTGCTTGCTTGACAAAGAATATTTGATTTATTTGAAGTTTTGGATTGTTTTTACTTTATGGATTTTTCATTGATTGAGAATTTTTTTTGTTTGCATTTGAAAAAAGGCTTTCCCATCATTTTATTGTTTTCTACATTATAAGTTTGATTTGGGAATAGTGTTGAGAGTGTGTTAATTTTCTGGGATTACGTTTTCTTTCCTTTATTTCATCTCTGATCTGATTTGAGAAAGAAAGAATTGAAGTCATTCTTCTTTTTATTTATCTTTCACAATAAAATTGTTGCATTCAAAATATTTGTTAAAGGAGAAAATTGGAAAATTTTGTAGCTTTTGATTATTTGGAATTTTGTTCATTCAAAAATTGAGAAATTGTGTTTCGTAGCTTTTGCATTTCAAAGAAAGATACCTTCTCCTTGCTATAATTAGAGTTCATCGAATTGAAAGATTTCATACTCATCTATTCTTTCATTTTATTGGGTCAAGGTCGATACATCATCAGTTTCATTTCCATCTCCCTTTTGAGTAAACAACAACCTTTAAAATACAACGTAATTTTAAAATTTATTAGCAACTTTTATTTTCTAGAAATTCTTTTCACCAACATTAGCTAGGATAGCGCTTTGGAATAGGTTGTAAGGCACACTCTCCAAAGAATCAAAACAAATAATAGTATCTTGTGATAGGGAGAGTTCAAATCCACTTGTTACATTTTGTGTTGGGAAACCCTTCTAACACAAGGGTCAATCATGAGGTCGCTTTAGGACTGGCATAATTAGTCACCCTACTTTGTCATTCTTAGTGTAGAGATTGTGAATATTATTGGGGTTCATTTGAGAAGAAAATCATGTGGGGACCTTCTCGAGTTTATTTCGGGCTAGATACTCTACCTTTGTGTGTGAATCAGACTATCGACTATTTCCCCAGGCATCATTTTTCTAATTGGTATTCGTAGTATCCTATCTCTTTAGGTTATTTCATGAGGTGACTGTGGAGGGGAAAGTCTTCATGGTACCTAGAATCGACGTTGGCCAAAATCACTCGAATTCCTTGGAGGGTATACCCACAATTATGTGTGGGAGCTTGCACCAAGGTGTAAGTCCATTAAGCAGGTCGTCAACGTAACTTTTCCACCCGATTTGTACCAACCCCTTCTTGTCTTGATTTTGCGATGTTGGATTTCACACCAACTAGTGACTTTGAAATAAGAAGGTTTGTTTTATTTTTTTGATTTCTAGATATTATTAGTGAATGTTGTTTGTTTCTCTAGTTGGACATAGATTTGTTTCTTTATTTATTTGGTGCAGCCAACATCGACCCTCTCCGTTCATGCAGTATGCAAGTGCTACCTCCGAAAGATCCATAAGATTATGTCCCTTTACTTCCTAACTCACCAGAGGGTTATCCTGAAGGAGTAGTCAATAATGACATGGCCTCTGAAATTGGAAGTTCTACTCCATTGGAGGAATCAATACTTCCCGTAAACCCATTATTGAGTGTTGCACAAGATCCACATTTTCTTTGGATTAATTCATCGAGATACTTTGTTGCTGAAGAATACGATGAAACACCTATTGGACCTCACACAGAGTCTGGTGTAGATGATCCATTCTTTCAAAGTGAGTCATTTACAACTCCGGTTGACGCTGTTAGGAATTTTGATCCTAGCATTCCTGGTCCTAGTTGTACTCTTTGGAGGACCTCTTCAGGACAAGATATTTTTGATAAACTAGGAATGAACGATTTAGGCTTGAGATCTCCTACTAAACCTATGGCATCGGAAATTCCTATGACTTACACTACTTATATCATACATTTAGATCATTTTACTGGCACAACCAGTAATGTCGTCACAGTTTCAGAACAATTGTTGGTTGGGTCTCACTCAATTCTTCCTCTCCATCTCACTATCTCTACCATGGTCTCACAATCTATGCCTCTTTCTGCTGGAAATATGGTGATAACCCAAGATCCTATTTGAACACTGATTTCACTTAGATAAATTCCATCACTTCCCCCTGGGTATCGTTCTTTGAATACTTCCATTTCTATTCCCACCCAGAATCCATCCAGAGGTTCTAATCTTTTTTTCTCTCCTGGGTATAGTGCTTCCAGTCATTTTGTTCCAACCCCTACCCAAGTTCTCTCTAGAGGGCCTTATGTTCCTCCTCCACCTTCGCCTGGAGAATATAATTGTCATGGCCTTAGTAGCTCCAATCCATTTGGAGGCACAAGTCATTATGTCGCTTGTGGTTTTCAGATTCCCGTTGGAGGCCAACCACAATTTGGGGGGCAACCTCAAATTGGGGGACAACCTCAGCTTGGGGGGAAACCTCAAGTTGGAATCCATAAACCAGTTTATGGGAAAAGTATACATGCATTACAATCTCAACCTTGGAGTCTTCCTTTCCAAGGGAATCAACAACCGTTTGGGAGAAACATCCTCAAATTAATTCTTTTACACCCCCTAATCTCGGACAACTATTTCCAGGTTCTATGAATCCTACTTGGAGTTAAACTTTTCAAGATAATGCTCCTTTCCAAAGGAGGTTACTTAATAAAAAAACCCCACAACCAAATTTTTTAGGACTATCTAACTATCTACAAACTGCTTATGGTCCTACTGGTATACTTACGGGACTACCTCCTCAAAACTACCAGTTTTCTCAAGTGAACAAACAATTGTCATTTCTTGCTACTTTGGATTTACCGGATTTATCTAGGATTTTGAATGATCCTATTTTGCATTCTCCTTATTGGCCATCATACCGTCCAAATTACCATGTGGCATTCCTAAGTTTGGCATTCGATCAGGAGAAGACCCAAATAATCACGTCATGACTTTCCATCTTTGGTGTTCGTCCAACTCGTTGATGGATGACTCTATAAGATTATGAATTTTCCAATGAACTCTTTCGGGTTCGACATCCAAATGGTATATTGAGTTACCGAAAGGATTATTTAATGACTTCAATACCCTAGCCATGGCCTTCTTATTGCATTACCAATTGGCAATTTGATATGAGACAGGAACTGAAATTTTGATTTCATTTAAACAATCCTCTTCCACTCATATTTATAATCATATTCATGAGTGGAGGAGGAGGAGACACTTAATTGAAGTTTCCCTTCCTGATCAACTGTTGGCTGAGTGGTTTACCAAATCACTCATTGGGCCTATAGCCCATGATGTTTCCATGGGTGGTGTCATCGCTGAAGAGAAGGCGATTAGTCATGCTCAATATTTGGATCTCGTTTATTCACAAACGGGCACACTATGCGACTTGATTCTTGATGCTCCTTGTCCTTGTATGAATCCTAACCCAAGACCTCTAGTAGCTTCTCATGTTGTTGATGGCGTGATTGACACTTTTCATGCTGAGACTCAGTCTACACAAGCCATTCATACCAATCCAAATTCTACTAGTTCTAATGTACAAAATACTCCTAACCCAACTCCTTCCCCTAGTAAAACCTCTGAAGTCAATTTTCTTCAGTTTGGACCTACTAGTAAAAATCAAAATAAAAAGAAAGGGAAGGGTAGGAATAAGGAAGACAAAACTAATAATCAACAATTTGAGAAACCCAAAACACAACTTACTGATGAAAAAGACAAATGTAAACTATGTTATCCTTGCTTTATTTGTAGTGACGATCATTATAAGAAAGATTGTCCACGACGTGCTGAGGTTACTAAGTTCCTGCATGGGACCGAGAAACCTCCTACACTTGTCGTCTTGTCACAACCTTTTCCTTCTCAACAGCAGGCCCAATTGGTCATTCATGACCAACCTTCTCCCTCTACCACATCTTATGTACTTATGTGTACTGGTGACTTCAAGAAGAATGAAGTTGCAGTCACAACTCGAGCCAAATATTATAGTCCTTCAAAAGAGAAAGTTGATGATTTACCACATCCGTTGGTTCAACCTTCTCCACCAACTTCACCTCCAAATTCTCCTCTTCATATCGAATGACTAGTCCTAGATACAATTCTTCGTCCTCCTCCCAAGGGCATTGTTCGAAACTATTCATTTAATCCTCACACAAGTGTTGCCCAAAACTACAGTATTGTAGAAGACCTTGCGCAAGCACCCTCTGCGATGTGGGCTATAGAAGTCCTTCAAATTTTTCCTACTCAACGGAAGGCGTTGTTAAAGGATATTGGTGGAATTGATCCTACCGATACTAATTTAATAATCTTTGACTTAGAAGATCATATTCCAAGGCTTCCTCCTCAATTAGCGTTTCAAATCCAAGTTGTTGTGGAAAATAAAAATATCTATCGAACCGTTATTGATGAAAGATCCTCGACTTGCATTATTTCCATTACTTGTTGGAAATCTATTGGCTCTCTTTCCCTTACCAAGTCGCACAATACTCTTAAGGCCTTCAATGGTACAGGGTTTAAACCTTATGGTGTTCTTCCTTCGTTGTCTATTACGTTAGAAGGTAAAGAGGTTAATGTCAAGGTGGAGGTATTTGATGCACCTATTAATTACAACCTTCTACTTGGCCATAGTTGGATTGACTCCATGCGCATAGTTGTTTCTACTTTTTTTCGTGTGTTACGTTTCCCACACCAAGGAAAAGTTATTACTGTTGATCAACTTGTTGATTAAGGTTGGTTGTCATTGATGTCAACCCTTGAAGAAAGACCCATAGCAAAAAGTTTTGGGTAATGGAGCCAATAGTGTTTGATGTAAATATGACTCATTATTGTTTTTTCATGGTTGATAAAAAGTAAATATGGATGAACTCCAAAGTGGTCCCCTTATGGTGAAAGCCCTCACGGGAAGACACTTTGTGGAGTAAGAGAACCCATGCTTAATTGTGGAATAATGAGATGAAGGAAAGTGAATTTGTCAGGGAAAATATCCTATATGGATATTTCTTGTCATGTCATTTCCGGTGGTATGTTGAATGTCACATAATTCCTCACGGTTAGAGAGTTATGGCCATGAGAAGTTGGAGACCCCAAGTTTGGGTAATGGACCCAAGTTTGTTTGATGGGTAACGGTATGAGTTATGATGTATTTTCAGATAATATTATTCTATATGGATATTACATTTCATGCCATTTTTAGTGGTATGTAGAATGTCACATAACTCCTCACGGTTTGAGAGTTATGGACTTATGAAGTTGGAGGACCCTCATATGTTATCTAGGAGCCCCAAAAGGTCAAAGTAATCAAAGTGGTTTAAGAGATTTTAAAAGGTAAATAATAAAGTGAAGTGATGAGTGTATTATAATTCAAAGTGAATACAAAATAAATTGTTTCAATAATAATTTTAATGGAGAAATTAGAAGTG
>ML785608.1:583669-600432 GCA_009831015.1 Picea engelmannii | reverse complement strand
TATTACGTATATAATGAATCATGAAACGATCTCATACAAAGCTCTAATCCAAGAGCTCTCAGTACAATACAATCGTCTCACACTGTCATACACAAATTAGCAAATACATGCACCAATTTCCGTGTCCAGACAGCCTGCCTCCTCTGCACAAACTCTGCAATCCGAATTCTCTCGAACATGCAAATTGCCTCGTTTGCACATACTCATAAGCATATCCACTGCATGTGTGATCAAATCGCAACTGATAGCCAACTATCCCTTTCACCTGTTATCTCAACTGGATGTCCATTGGAACTGACATGCATGTAGTTAACCATGGAGAATCTTCAGTTGCATGTGAGTTCACTGATTAACTGAACTCTCACTAGTGCATGTTTAGTTACAACTAGTACAACTGATCTTAACTCACTTAACTACACTTATAATTCTGTTACAATTCCAAATCACTCAGTTATGAATGAGATAATAGATTAATATTTATTGTCTAATATATTTAAGGGAAAAGTAAATTAGACACATGTTTCATGTTGAGTTTTCAACACTCCCTCTCAACAAGAAAGGGATTATCCTTCACCCCAATCCTGTCTCTATGATATTCGAATTTGCTCCTGGTGAGTGCCTTCATCAGAATGTCAGCATCCTGATCTTCCATAGGAATGTATTGAAGCAACATGATCTTTTGCTACACACAATATCTGAGATGATGATACCAGATATCTATATGCTTAGATCTGTCATGAAACACAGGATTAATCGAGAGTTTAATGCAACTATGATTATCACAATAAATCACTGTCAGATCTAAATGAGAATCAAGCAAACCAACCAAGATCTTCCTCATCCAGATAGCCTCACATGTATCTTGACTCACTGCCATGTATTCCGCTTCCGCTGAACTAAGTGCCATGGATCTCTGTTTCCTGCTGTACCAAGAAACATCTATAGATCCGATACTAAATATCCCTCCTGATGTGCTCTTTCTATCAGTTGGGCTGCCCGCCCAATCTGCATCAGTGAAGCCATGAAACTTCACCTCATCTATCTGTCTGTACCATAATCCATACTCTGATTTTCCCTTCAAATATCTCAGAACATGCTTACCCTCCCTCCAAAAGAGTTTGGTAGGATTAACCATCGCTTGAATTAGCTGGTCTTGTGTTCACTAAATACATTAGCGAACCTACTAAATGTCGATAGATAGTAGCATCCATTACTCTCCAGAAGTAGCATCCTCTTTCCTCCAGTTTCCTGGAAGAGGAGTATCCATGGGTTTGCAGCCCTGCATGTGAAACTTACCCAGTATCTCCCTTGCATACTTTCCTTGAGACACAAAAAGTTCACCATCTCGCTGCCATATTTCCAAACCAAGGAAATAATGAAGAAGGACCAATTACTTCATCTCAAACTCCTTTTCAAGGTCCTCCTTGCATGAGTGTATCAACTGCTCATCACCAGTCAATATTAAATCATCAACATAAAGAACAATGATTAAAAGCTTACCCTCCACCACAATTTGGTATAGGTTTGCATCAACTTCACTTTTGGTGAAGCCCAATCCGGTGAAATAGCTGTCTATCCAAGTGTACCAAGCACAGGGTGCTTGTTTCAGCCCATACAGTGCCCTCTTGAATCTGCACACATGCAAATCTCTATCAAAGGTCTCAAAACCTTCTGGCTATTTAATGTACACTTCTTCCTCAATGATCCCATTGAGGAACGTAGTTTTTACATCCATCTGATGAATGCGCTAGCCCATCTACGCTGAGAGTGCAAGGATGGATCTTAATGAAGAGTACCTAGTGACAGCTGCAAAGGTCTCCCCATAATCTATCCCCTCGATCTGTGAGAAGCCCTGGGCCACAAACCTGGCCTTATATTTATCCACACTCCCATCAATAGCTTTCTTTACCTTGTAGATCCATATCGAACCTACCATTGATTTATCAATCGGTCTTGGGACAATTTCCCATACACTATTTTTGACAATGGAGTCATACTCCTCTACCATAGCATCAACCCAAGTGGAGTCCTGCACTACTTCCTGAAAGGAATATGGTTCAGTCACAATACATTTTCTCATGAGAGCCATGTATCCAACAAATCGATCAGGAGACTGTCTCTGTCTGCGCTATGAAATAGGGGCTCCTATATTCTGTGCAACATCTAGTCTCAATCTATCAGCTTCCGTGGTGGCTTTCTGCCATTTCTAATGGATGGATCTGCTTGAGTGGTTTCCTCCACTCCATGAACCTCCTCATGTGGTTGATCCACATCTTGAGACTCATCCTTGGGAACCAATAGTTCCTCTTCTACATGCAAGTTTAGCTCCCTCTCAAGCGACAACCGCATGGCTTTCCCCTCATCGAATTTTATATCCCATCGCATAATAGTCATCTTACTGTTCGAAAAATACACACGATAATTATGGAGTGTTTATGTGTACCCCACAAATATCCCAACTTCAGAAGTTGGTTCCAGCTTCTTCCCGACATCCTTGTTTACATGCACATAAACAGATGAACCAAAAATTTTAAAATGAGAAACATCAGGTTTCTTACCAGTAAAAGCTTCTTCAGGTGTACTCATGCCCAGTACTCTATGAGGACAACGATTCTACACATAAACTGTAGTATTGCATGCTTCTGCCCACAAATGCATTGGTAGGCCCTGATCATGCAACATTGCTCGTGCTGCACCCACGATTGTTCTATTCTTTCTCTCCGCGACCCCATTTTTCTATGGTTTATGAGGCGCTATGAGTTCTCTTCAAATTCCTTCTCTGCTATAGAATTCTTTGAATTCATTAGAGATGTATTCTCCACCATTATTTCTCCTCAAAGATTTCACTTGCTTCCCCGACTCTTTCTCCACCAATGCTTTAAACTCACAAAACTTTGAGAATGTTTGATCCTTCTTCTGCATGAAGAATATCCAACATTTATGAGAAAAGTCATGAACAAAAATAACATAATACCTGTGTTTTTCTATTGAAGCAACTGAGAATGGTCCACACACATCCATGTGAACTCTCTCCAGGATTACCGAAGCACGATTCTCCTTTTCGTGAAAGGTGGACTTTACATACTTCCCCAGGGTACACCCCTTGCATTGATCTAACTGAGCAAGTGTTCCCATTGGAAGTTCAGTAGATATTTGCTGCATGATCTTCAAGGCTCCATGATGAAGATGGCCTAATATCCTGTGCCATAATTGGCCCTCATCTTGGCTCACCACTTTTTCTACCTTTCTTATCATGGCACTACAGCCATCTACCTCCAACATGTAGAGATTCTTAACTCGAATCCCTATCTTCTTGACTTGACCTGTTGCTTTATGTCACAGATAGGCTTTTCCACTACTAAAAATAACATCATAGCCTCTGTCCTCCAACATTGCGACTGAGACCAAGTTTTTCTTCAGACCTAGAACATGCATAACATTTTTCAATTGAAATGGTTTACCTGACTCCCTCTGAAAGGTAATGGTACCAATACCAGTCGCACTGTATCGTCCATTGTTGCCCATCTCTAGATGCATTCTGAGATCTTTCTCCTCCAAGTCAATGAAAGACTCTCTATCTCCCGTCATGTGGAAGGAAGCGCCACTATCCAAATACCACACCGATCCCGATGCACTTGAAGCCATGCATGCGATCAAAGCGAAGTCAAGTTCAAATTGTGAGACAAGAGCCTCACCAGTTGCAACTCCAGCAACCATCTTGTTCTTCTTCTTCTGCAGACAGTTAGTAGCGATATGCCCACGTTCGTGACAGTGAAAACACTTCACTTTGGACAAATCCATCTTCTTGACTTTAGACTCAGAATTTGATTGGAATTTCTTCCCTTTCGCTTTCCTTGCCTTGGCAGTCAAAGCACAATCCTCTTCATCATCACGCTTTGATGAAGATCCATCTCTGGTATTCTGCCTGAACTCCTCTTACACCAGATCCGACCATAGTCATTCCCAATCTGGCAATTTTTCCCTTACATTGACAGAGTCTTGATAACTGTGCTAACTCTTAGGAATCCCTAGGAGCACCAAGCTCACCAAATCATTAGCAACGACTGTTATTCCCACACTTCCAAGATCATCCTGACATTGGACAAACTTCGTGAGATATTTTGGAATGGTTTCACCTTTCTCCATCTTGATCTTCCTGAGTTTATCTTTGAGCGCCAATTTCCTATGGTCGCTGGTATTTTGGAACAGATCTATCAAAACCTTCCACATTGCATATGGTGTGGTTTTCCCATGGAGACTTGAGACAATGTGGTCTCATACTCCCTCCAACAAAATCCTCCTCGCCTTTGCCACTTTCTTTTTCCATGCATAAAGATTTGCAGTGTCTGTCACATCTGACTTAGGAGCATCTGTGTCAATATAACCCTTCAAGCCATTGTCTTCGAGCACTACCTCCATCCTGTCCTTCCAAGAAATGTAGTTAGAGCTGCCCGCGAGTGCACACTCCAACCTTAAGCCATTGAAAGACATTTTCGATCTTGAATCAACTATCACACCAAGAAAATCTTGCAAATTCGAATGTTATCCAACCCAAAACTCAACTCCCGCACTTTCCTCTTTCCCTGGGAGGTTCGCACCCCACCTGAGAGAAACCTGAGGGAAGTTCTCACACTACCTGTGTATAGCCTGTGAACTTGCCTGTCAAGTTTGCACCCTGCTCCATTGTAGCCTGGAAGAATGCCAATGAAGTTCGCACCTTGCTTTTGTCTAGGGTGCGATAATTACTATTCCTGAAAATGAGCATAGTTTTCAGTACTACAGTGCGCACCCTGCTAGATATGAGACCTGCGAGAATATGATTTTGTTTGCACCTCACTTCCGTAGCTCCATGGCCTCTGTGGCTCTGATACCATGTAGAAATTTCGATACAAATTAATGTATTCCTGCAATTCTCCTGATCTATCAATTTCTACCACTTGTTAAATACATAATCGCTTCTACTATTATTCTTGCGGAAGTAATTAAACCACGATCACAACCACAATGCACAAAGTGAAATATCAATAACACATAACACATAAGTTTTTCTGGGAAAGCGTAAAGCTAAAAACCCCACTATCATATATTACATATATCATGAATCATGAAACAATCTCATACAAATCTCTAATCCAAGAGCTCTCAGTACAATACAATCATCTCACATTGTCATACACAAATTAGCAAATACATGTGCCAATTTCTGTGTCCAGACAGCCTGCCTCCTCTGCAATCCGAATTCTCTCAAACATGCGAATTGCCTCGTTTTCACATGCTCATAAGCATATCCACTACATGTGTGATCAAATCATAATTGATAGCCAACTGTCCCTTTCACCTATTATCTCAACTGGATCTCCATTGGAACTGACATGCATGTAGTTAACTGTGGAGAATCTTCAGTTGCATGTGAGTTCACTGATTAACTGAACTCTCACTAGTGCATGTTTAGTTACAACTAGTACAACTGATCTTAACTCACTTAACTACACTTATAATTTTGTTACAATTCCAAATCACTTAGTTATGAATGAGATAATAGATTAATATTTATTGTCTAATTTATTTAAGGGAAAAGTAAATTAGACACATGTTTCTTGTTGACTTTTCAACATAAGTCTGGTGGATTCATCTTATCAAGCTATTCAATCGAAAACTCCTTATCCTCCTTCTCTCGGTGATACATCTCCTAATCCATTACACCTGATCTTTCCTACTGATGAGATGATAATGAAAGTCATGTCTATGGAATATACTCCATGGGATGATGGGCATTGTCGTTCTATTTTGTTCCTAGAACAAAAGACCATAGAGATGTATTTCGACTCCGTCAGTCGTTTTTGTTATTTCTTCTGTTCCTGAGTCGACACACGATGTTTTGTATGAGGGGAAATTGAGTAATATTTCATCTATTGTTCCTCTTTACATATGGATTAAACCCAGAGTTGTGGAAAATGTTCATGTCGATGCCTCATGTTCTGTTGATGAGGTCTGCACTTATAAATCCCTTTTCCAAGAATTCAGTGACGTTTTCGCTTGGACTTATGAAGAAATGCCTGGTATTGATCCTGATATTGTTGTGCATGAGATTAAGACTTACCCAAATGCTAAACCCATTTGGTAGAGACTTCGCCCAGTACATCCACGTAAAGCCACTGCTATTAAGATTGAAGTTGAAAAAATTCTTAAAGATGGATTTTTCTATCGTCTAGCCTTGACCGATTGGGTGTCCAATCTTGTTCCGGTTAACAAGAAACAAGGCACAATCCGCATTTGTGTAGATTATAGGGATATAAAAAAATCTTGTCCTAAAGACAATTATCCGACCCCTCTCATTGACCAGATTGTTGACGAATGTGTCGTGAGTGAAATATTCTCCTTGATGGATGGTTTCTCTGGCTATAATCAGATCAATAGTTTACTTGTGGATCAACATAAGACTGCTTTTATTTTCTCTCGGGGAACCTTCGCATAATGGAAACTACCTTTTGGTCTTAAAAATGTTGGCATGAGTTTTCAGCGCGCTATGTCTTACACTTTCCACGACATTAAGCACATCGTACAACTCTATCTAGATGATCTATCGATGCATTCCGTGCGTCGTCAAGATCACCCGACACATTTACGAGCCATTTTCCTACGCTGTCGTTATTATCGTATAAATTTGAATCCACAAAAACGTGTTTTTTGTGTGGAATCCAGACGACTTCTTGGTTTTACCATGTCTATACATGGTATTCGAGTAGACCCCTTGAAGGTTGAGGCTATTCTTAATTTACCTCCTCCTTCCACACTATGCCAGCTCCAAGGTTTGCAAGGGAAGGGAAACGTTTTACATCGATTCATTCCCAACTATGCTGAATTAATGAAAGGATTTAAAAGGCTTCTCAAGAAGGGTTACGATTTTGTATGGGACGACATTGAAAAAAAATATTTTGAAGCTTTGAAACTCGCCTTAACCTGTACACCACTATTGTTTCCACCCGATTATAGTTAAGATTATTTCATGTACTTAGCTTCTTCATACTCTACCATTTCTATGGTTTTAGTCCAAGAGGATGATTCACAAGATGAACATGTTATATACTATTTGAGTCAGAGTCTCACGACTACCGAAATCAAATATTTACATATGGATAAACTGACCTTGGTAGCTGTCAAGTTATTCAATGTTTTCGTCACTACATCCTATTATGCACAACCACAGTCATTTGCGATTGCAACCCCATGAAACATATCCTTACTTGACAATTGCTGGGGGGAAAATACTCTAAATGGATAGTTATTCTCCAGGAGTTTGATTTGGAGTTCGAACGCACCAAGTCAAAGAAGTCTTTGGTTTTTGCTGAATTGATATGTGATATTCCCTCTACTGAGACAAAAACTGTGGCCAAGGATTCCTTACCTGATGAATCCCTCTTTCTGATCAGTTCTGATGACATATCGTATGAATATATTATCATATATCTCCATACCCAAACTTTTTGGCATGATATTTCTAGTAGATATCGTCGTTGTATCCGATATCAAGCCCCTCAATACATTATCCTTGGTGACACCTTTTACCACCATGGTATTGATTCCATATTTCGACGATGTCTCACCTACGATGAAGCTGAGAAAGATTTGAATGACTGTCACTCTGAAGCATGTGGCGACCATATGTATGGGTATTCCACTACCCAAAATATCTTACGAGATGGTTATTTCTGGCCTTTGTTGTTTAAGGATTGCATTACTGCCTTCCAGAAATGCCACGCTTGTCAAACCTACAAAAATAAGATCATATCTCACCCTGCTCCTTTTTACCATGTATTTTATGTTGGTCCATTTGATAAATGGGAATTGACTTCATGACATGTAACCATCACTTAGTCGGGGGGCATGGCTACATTATTTTAGTTGTGGATTATTTAAATAAGTGGGCTGAGGCAATGCCTACATTTGATAATACCGAGAAAACTACAATGTTATTCATATTCAATCATGTTATTACTAGATTTGGTGTCCCTCAATCCATCGTTACTGATCACGGTAGTCACTTTCGCAATTTCATGATGTATGAACTTATTGAAGAGTTGGGTCTTCGACATGAAAACTCAACCCCCTATTATCCATAGGCCAATGGCCAGGTTGAAGCAATCAGTAAATTTCTCACTACTATGCTTCGACGGATGGTAGGAATCCATAAGTCAAATTGGCACACAATGTTGTTCTCAGCATCATGGGCCTATCAGACATCCATTAAGTCTGCCACATGATTCACACCTTTCCAGTTATTATATGGTATCGAAGTTGTTTTGTCGATTGAATGTGAAATCCCATCTTTGAAACTAGTTGTCGAACTTCTCCCTAACACCTCAACTAAGGAGGAAAGTCTTTTTCATTTGATGCAAGTAGAAGAAACCCGTCATGATGCTTCCTTAGTCATTGAAACTCAAAAGAAGTGTGTCAAAGACCAATATGAAAAGCATGTCAAACCACATGTTTTTTTCTGAAGGTGAGCTAGTTCTTCTTTACGAGCAAGATCGTAATTTGTTAGGGGTCGGTAAATTTGAGCCTATGTGGTTGGGTCCTTATATTGTGAAACGCGTTTTGGAGAAAGGGGCTTATGAGATGGTAGATTATGATGGAATTCCTTTAAGTGAACCCAAAAATGGGCTTTACTTGAAGAAGTACTATGCTTAAGTCATTTTTGCATGAGTGTCGTGTTTTTTTATGTATCATAGGCTTGTGTGCTTTTTCATTTTTGGTTCCACCTTTCAGTTACTTACCTTGCATTGTGCTTGGTTTTCAGATGTCAGTGTATTTTCTACCTTATATTGGCTTCATTGATGGCGCTAGTCGCAGTACTCAAAACTTAGCGTCTACTGCTTGGGAAATCTATGCACCTACGGATGAATTAATCAGTCTACATGGTGTTTTCCATGGTTGTGCAAGTAACAATATCACAGAATACAATGCAATTATTGAGTTGTTAACTGATGTTGTTTCACTTGGAATCCGTCATCTTGTTGTATGACTTGATTCACAGTTAGTGGTACTACAATTGAGTTATTTTTATTCTATCTGAAGTCCTACCCTATTAAGTGTATATTTACAAATTCACCTCTTGGAACGTCATTTTTATTACATTGAATATCAACACATTCCTAGATGTCTAAATACATTGATAGATGCATTGGCTACTTATGTGTTAGACAAACATTTGAGACATTTATAAAATCCAATCACACTTTATACATAAAACAAGTAAGTATGTAGGAGCCTTATATATATAACCATAAAAGTTTACAAAAAATGTTTTTGTCCGAAGACCAAAATATAAAAAATGTGAAGCTCATAGATTCATGTACAAGAGAATCAAGGATGTTTCTTGCTATAACAAGTGACTACCCGTGCTACTCTACAGAGAATTAAACCGATGGAGGCAGATACACCTACTGTGTGGCATTGGTAATGCCTCGGGAGCTCATCCACAATAGTGTCTGGAACATGCATGGTTAGTCCCTCCAGGTTCTGTTCTATGACCTCGAGGTCCACGATAGACACTCCTACTATATCACCTCTCTCTCCATGCCTCTAGATGGGAGATGATCCCAAAAAATTATAAGGTCCCACATCTACATTGATGAGAGCACTCAATTAGTCATTGGATAAATAACACAAAAAACATGTTATATCATTAAAATAACAAAAGAATTATATAAACAAAATTTTCTTCTTACTTGTGTCTCCCCATTGGGACCCATTAGGAAGAGCCAAATATGGATCTCCACAGAAGTCTACCCTGACATATGCATAATATTCAACCATGAGAAGCTGATTCCTCACCCATTGGAAGAAGACATCGTCATATTTGATTATGGGAACACCTCTATGTCAAGCCATGAGATATACCCACCTTCTCATCCTAGGATCATGTGGAGCGGGTATACCCCACTCCACCTGCATGCGTAGGACTGGAACCCTCTCCAGGAGGAAGGATACCAAAATAGACCCATATGCAAATTATTTTAACCCACCATTTTAACACTTGGTAAGTTGTTTCTTCATGCTTTTTAGGACCCCTTTGCACTAGTTGAAGACCCTGGGCTCCATACATTCTATGGAATATTGAAAATGGATCTGTAGAGATATATGAGGAGCTCCACTCCCTTCCATCTGAGTAATCATATAAAGGATAGTCTGCAAAGGAAAATATTGGACATCCCTGATAGTTACTTTTTCGCTATGTTTATCATTACCGGACACACAATGATGGCAGATGTAGTAGTCCATGGGCTCACCTCCACCCTTGCTGCCTGTAAGTGTCACATGTGAACCATGACAAGATAGTCCTATCAGGAAATAGATATCCTCGATATATATAGTGAGTGTGTGGGAATCACATGAAATGCCTACTCGTTCACATCCCACATGTGAACCAAGTACTCCAGTAGTCTCAATTGGGCTCTCATGCCCTGAATCTTGAAGAATTTTAGTAACCCACACCGTATTAGAGACATAAATATTATCGAGTCATTCTCGGTGAAGTAATCTTCTTATTAATGATCTCGTTCATGCCACTCCAACATTTTAACCAAGGAAAGCCTGCCAGGGAACCATAACATGAGGTTAGACACATAAAATTCTTTTCTGGGGTTTTTTTCTAGTTAGGTTCATCTTTTTAAGTTTTTGGCCATGGACGTCGCAAGCCTACACATTCGTACAGTGATGACATCATCACACCCTACCTATAGGGTCGCCTGTGATGATCCTAAATCGTCACAGTTCATGATATGGGCCACCTGCGACAATCTCAATGCGCAGGTAACCCCTAAAAATTGACACAAAGACACAAATTTAACCAATGAAAATCAATTATGAAACCATGAAAATATGAAGGAGAAGGAAATTACCTCTTTGGTGGAGACGATTCGTGAAATTATCTGTCGTACGCTCCGCAATCAACAATTGAAAATCAGTGTGAAAAAGGGCTTTCGAGCAATATTTGGGTAAAGTTACAAATAAAATGGTAAAATGTGGGGTTTTACCTATTTTATTGACTTTTATCACTTTTCATTTGCAAATTATATTATTTTTATGCTTTATCCATGCCCTGAAGTCTTAACAATTTTACTAGTGTTGACTTTTTTCAGATTGAAAAGTCTAGAGCTGAAACGTTGGAACAAGGGTCAACCCTTTTTTTGGTTTCTTTTGTATATTTTTCGCATGTACAGTTCCTTTTAGGGTTTTTCAGGAAAAAATCAGAGCAGAGTCTTAATTCTTTCTCACACTCGCAAAACCATGAGAATGTAATCAATTAGTATTTTGTCATTTTTTCGAACTCGTATTGGCAACACGAAAAACGAAACCTATGGAGTATCCTTTAAGCTATTTTCAAGCTCCCCAAACATGAAAAGATGACCAAGCGACCTTGTTCTTTTCACACTTGTAAAAGTCTTTGAAGAAAACATATGATGAGAGTTGGGTTATTACTTTTCCAATCTCTTCAGATTAATTTATGAAAAAGGAGTCGATGGAGTTCTCTTTAAGTGTTTTTTAGACTCTCTAAAACTGAAAAACCCCTGATTTTTCTTTCCTTTGACTCATTAAACAAACATTGAAAGACCCATATGGGATCAAACCACTCCTTCTTAGGGTTCGTTAAACATACTCCAAGGGACTCGTCTGAAGGATGAGCTTACATCTACAAGCATATGTTATTCTCCTCAAGCTTGCATAAAAATAAAGAGGTACTCGCCAGAAATGGTGAGGGAAAATTGGGAAAGAAATGTGTCTCTGTATTTGTGTTAATGGAAGTAATAGTCTCTCTTAAACATGAAACCCCCCTTCATCATTACATCTGGGTTGAGAAATAAATTTGTCTCTCTTTTGACCATCCACAAGTTCATATGTTGGGTCCTCCTTGAGTCAATGCTACCAAGACAACTTTCGTGTCATTCATATGTTCAAGAGAAGTCCAACTTAAACGAGCCTTCTATCAAGTCGGCCATCTGCAGTAATAAATTTCGTACCATGTCGACCTTCCCTAAGTCAGTTCTGAATCACTTCATACTCTGATCTACTTCAAATCTATTACATATTTCATGTCATTAATGAGGGATACATCAAGTCCCTCTCGTGACGAGTCTTTTCTTGTCGAATTCAACACATTATTCATGAACAAGACCTAGAAATAATTTAGTACCTTAGATCCTGCATGCCTCAATGGAAGGTTTCTTCACTTTTGACAATGGGCTCACATCATTGAACCATGAGTGGAATATTCCATCGAGTGTTCGACTTCAACTCATTTATTCACATTCGTTAGATTGTACTAGGGTACCTTGGGCGTCATTGACATCAATGTTGATTTCCCTCGCACTTGTTAACAATTTTCATTAGTGACCAGTAATCAAGTGGTTTCTACCATTTTCAACTTCGACACCTGTAATCACATGGCTAGATTCATACTTAGAGATGATGGAAATGAAGACCCTGGGTCTTATCATTTTGATCCAATATGCGACGGGGTATTCATGAATTAGTAGTGACACATAGATCCACTGTGTATGTCTCGTGGCTATGTCCAAATTTGAATTCTTTTAGAGAATAGATCCACAATGTATTCCTAGTGGTTATACGGAATTATCATGACATGGATCCACAGTGTATGTTTAGTGGCCATGACTCACTTGACACTTATGATTAGAGTCATGTGTAATATGATCATGGGAATTCCTACCTTAGAAATGGTATGATATTATGCATATGCTTGTTTGTTTGCAAGTTCCTGATCAATGCGCTCCTTGTTTTTGACACACACATTCTACAAAGTATTTTAGCTGTCACAAGTTCTAGCTTCATACTTTGGAGGGAATTCTGCTACAAATTATTTTGGTCACCTCAGTGATCACCTGACAACATGTGTTTATGTTCCCTGAAAATATTAAAAGAAGACTTTCTCCATGGGAAAAGTGATTTTATTTCCTCCTTCAAAAACCATGTTAAGGAAGGTCATCGCACCCTACCATATGCATGGGGTGCGACGATGCCTGATTTTCGTGCTCTTCCCTAAACCTGGACTGTGATGTCGTTGCATGCTGCTCGTACATAGGGTGTGACGATGCTTAAAGCATAGGAAATGTCAAATTTCACAAATTTTCTAGAAGGGAATCTTCTAGAAGATGAGGTGGCCTTCGATCGGTTTGGATCTTACTCGCTTCTCTGATTTGGTGGGATCATCCTAATATCCTCATCCATATCTCTTTCACACTATATAAGGAGGGATATCTCATGGAAAAGGCTAAGGTTGAATAGGCTAATATTTGTATGGATATTTCTACTTCATATTATGCTTGAGAGCTTTTCTTTAGTTCTTCAAGACAGATTGTGGATCTTCTTCATTCAAGGCATTGGAGCAAAGGTGTGTGTGTTGAAACAAAGAGCCATCGAAAGGGGACCTTGCAACATCAAGGCATAGGTTGTATTCTCCACTTTCTATTCACTTAATACAGTAATACATTTCTTCCCTATATAAGCATCTTGTCTTCTATTGTAAAATTCCTTGATCATATACACAGAATTCATTAGAATATACCTATCTTTGTTTTCCTTTGTTGTTGGTTTGTGATTCTTAGACAAGATTACTATTCTGAAAACTCAAGGAAGGAGATACAAGGAAGACACTAGCGAGGATCAGGCGTCATTCAAAAGGTATGTCACTTGTACCTCATTAAACTATTTTATATGATGATGAAGTTTAAGGTGAAGTGTGTATTATGTTTTGTTTTGTTCTAGTTTCCTGTGGAAGCTAGGGATATCTTTTTGTGTCCGCACTTACCGATTAATCGTATAATAGTGAAGGGTGTGGGTCTACATTTACCACGTGTCAAGCTAGATGGTGGGTCCAAATTGGGCCATTTGTCTAAGGTGCCAACTAGACTATCGACATATCGCTTATTGAAAGTTTGTGATAGTGTGGTGTCAAAATGGGAGGATACCCGATAGGCCGATATCGACATATTGGATATTGGTAGAAGGTAAGTCAAGTGATGTGGTGGTGTCATAATGGGACGATACTTAGTAGGATGATATAGACATGTTGGGTATCGACCGAATACAAGTCAAGTGGCGTTGAGTGCAGAGGAGCTGAGGGATGATAGGATGATGGCCTGGATGGGTAAACTATCACATGGGTGTTGTCTCATTAGCCATGATACTAGCCATGTATGTGCTAGTTGGACCATGTGGATACCACATGGATGCCATGTGGGCATGGGAGGGTTTTGGCAATAAGGTCTGAAATTTAGGAGGCCATAAAATTTGATCTAAAGCTCCGATATGAGCATGGTTATAGTTGTTGGAAATCTCTTGATGAGTAGAATATTATGGTGCCCTCGAAAAGAGGATTCAATATGTTTAAGGAAAAGTAAAAATTTGAAACCCCACCTCTTTAAGAGAACCTAAGGGGTGGATAGGTTACAAAGAAAGACAGAGAGAGGGAGTTCATGATTGCAACATAGAGTAGACTGGAATAGTGGGAGAGAGTTCCATGTCCAATTTTGTCCTAGTTCTTTCATGAGTTTGTAATAGAGATATAAATTGTGTATGAAAGAAAGAGACTATAGTGCATGAAGCATATCTATTGTTATGATTTTATATTTGAATGAATTAGGAGTTAATGAATGAGATATGAAGTTCTTCCGCTATGCATTCTCCCGTGTCATGGATTGCATGTATATATGTTTACTTTCTTATGCATAGTAATTTTTTACTTAGCTATGAATGAATGAGTGGGTTAATTATTCCCGAGAGGTTTTCCTGTATGTGTTGTCCCTTCTCATCCATCACAAGACTAATGGTATTTGTGATTCTCATGGCATATCGAGTGAGACCTTATTTGATCCTTGACTGAAGATTGAATATACCGACACCTTGGGGTTTTGTTGGTAAATATTGATGAACCCTGGGTCTTTAATCCCCCAGTGAATGAAGATGTGATGCCAACAATTTTTAAGGAGTGTTATTTTCTCATTTTAGATCTTGTTTAATTTGATTTGTTGGTAGGAAATAGGAAATTACAAGACCCTGTACAAGAATGGAGCTCAACAATGGGAAGGATCCTAAGAATAGAGATAACCATGTAAACACAACACATAATAGGGAATTTCATAAAATGGGTAATATAGGGGTATTTTTCAGCTGAAGGAAAGAGAAAATTAAATATTATCTAGATGGCACTAGGGAGGATGATCAATTTTCTCATGAGTTTTTATGAGAAGGGTCAATCATGGGTGGGCATGCTAATGTTAAGTATTGATAGAGAGTAATTTTTAGTGATTGTGATTGTTCCTGTGACCTTTGTGTGTTTTTGGATCCTTAATGTCATTCCTTATTCATTGCAATATTACTTGAAAATTCCAAGTAGGACATCCCTATATTTCAATTTTACCAAAAATCCCAAGTGACATATCTCTAGATTTTAGGCATCATTAAAAAAAACAAGGTAGATTATCTCTGGTTGAGGGTTTCTTTTAATTTAAATATATTGATCTATGTAACTATCTCATCAAACCAAACATGTGTGGAAATTATTAGGCTCATCGTTTGAGAATAACTATGTGTGGATATCATTATATAGAATGTTTATTTGACAAATGGAATATGAAAACTTGAGACTTAGTTCTCCTTTACAAGATTGTATGTATCTAAATTTCTTGTTGAAGTGATATATTTTTTCTATTTGTATTCATATTCCAATAACTTGTAGTCTAGTTAAAAAATTCAATCCAAAAATTACTTTATTCGACCTATAGTCCTTGCACACTTGTGATGTTTGTACTATTAAGGGTCATATCATGCTTACTTTGTTGTTTAAACAACCATAAATTATTTATGTAATACAAATGGTTCAAAAAATATGTTGCAATAAGGGATATTGATCCAGATTGGATCACCATATAATTTGTCATCTATCTTGGTACTTTCTAGGTAGAAAAATTTGGAGGAATTGACTAGCAGGGCCATTTTAGTGATAGGTCCCAGTGTAGAAAATTGGGCTCTGAAACCTTCTAGATCCATTTTGACAAGTTAAATGGAATTTTTAGGGGTTACAATGTCTATAACTTGTGCACACACCCTTGATGTTTATATACACACTGAAACCTTTTCAATGGTGCATACATCACTTTAATCAGAGCTCGTATGTGAAAATTATGCGTCCCGCAAGTTGAACAACCTTGTTGACCAACATGCTATGAGTGGATGAAACGTCATCCCCCATTACACACACATATGGGGTTATCGATGTGTGGGATTTCAATAATATTCTATAAGTTCCAAACCTTATCACTAATTGAGGGTTGGGGATGCAAAAACCCTAACCCTATGAGGATATCAGGCTGTGCTAAATACTGGGCCACTAGGAGGAGAAAGGGTTTCATTCTTTAGCATTGTACTTATTCCATAGTTGAGATGAGTAGATAGGAGTGGTATTTTGAGAGCATAACAAAGGATTTAAATGATTTTATAGCATCCATATAGGCCACTGTGGTATACCTAGGGAGGTAATATGGGGTACCTAGGGAGGTACCCAATGGGAATGTAGTTATGTGTTATTAGTGGAAGTCATTTAATATATGAGAATGTGGTCATTCAATGTAAGGTGGACTAGGTCCACTATATTAATAAAGGCCCACTATGGTAGTTGAATGTAATAAATGTGAGAAGGCTCTCTAGAAGGTTCCTAGGAGATAGGGAGAGCTATATAAAGAAGT
>ML785608.1:558895-572640 GCA_009831015.1 Picea engelmannii | reverse complement strand
GAGAGAGAGAGCATCGAAAACCCCTAATCCATTGACCCAAATTAGTCAACAACCCTAATTCTTTAACTGGAATTTGAAAACCATCGACAAAAACCATGGTCTAAAAAAATGCTAAAAACGAATGCAAAAAAATGCCCTTTTTTTTTTTCTCCTGGGGTGTTTCTTTGAACCCTCGTCAATGATGAAAATAGGCGCAGGGTGCTACTCTAGGTAAAACTCTCAGAGAAATGTGTCGTATTCAATAAGAGATAACCCACCAACAAGAAGTCAATGGGGACCTTCTATACGAGAACGAGTATAGGACATAGATTCTTGTTGATTCTCAGAAGTACTTAACAACGAGAAGGCCAACATGAAACTTCAAGAATTATGAGGACTGGCCGATGTAGGCTAAAAGCTTCCCTTTAACAAAAGCATAACAGAAAAGTGACTTGGGCAAAAAAGACTCAAGAATGAACAATGACATAAGTCTGTGGTATAGGAGGCATCAATATACTCTCCATATTGATAGGAAGGATAACCAGTCAAAGGAGTAAATACTCAATGAAAAAGGTTCAATTTCCAAAATCCATACTAAAACCCAAATTGGTGAGAGAAGGAATTGAAATTCAGTGCTTTGTTCAAGGGAGACATGACTGTTTCCAAACATAGTGAGAATTCGATTCTTTCCCATCCTCGTTTTTTTTTCTTTTTTTTTTTTGGTATTTTTCATGTTATGAAAGCCTGGAAAGGAATAAAAGAGTGCTATAATACAGTGGAGTAAACAAGTTTCCTTGATAGGAAAACAAGTTCTAAGTGCAAGGAGCATACCTATGCTCAATGCAAGGAACGTGTGTAGGATATTGAAACTTGGGGGAATTTTTCCTCGAGGGATACATGTGTCAAGTCGCAAAGGAAATAAATGCAAAGTATAGAAATTGAAGAGAATGAATAAGCAACATGCTATAGAAAAACAAGTTGAAGCCAACATTAGGCTAAAAAATGCAAGAAGGAAAATGCAATGCAGTATCAAAAATCAACACATAAAAGTGGGAGCCCCATGGGTATTGGCCAAAAAATGAATAAGGAGAAGTCATGAGGCTTCGTCACAAAGTGATGGTGGGACTAAGAGGTCTCCTAAGCCTATGAAAATAATTCAGCATGGGTGAAAAAGTGCAATCAAGGTACTAACTAAGGAACCCATGAACAGTAGGCTCTACCCTGTGAATTACAACACTTCTAAATGGTAAAGAAAGCTTTGTGTTGCAAATCAGTGGGATTGATCCTAAGGAAAAATGAGCTAAGAAATAGATAACATAAAATGAGGGGAGGGGAAAATATAACCTATATGTTAATTTCAAGATCATTACTTATCAAAACATATCGACATGATAAAAAGGTGCCAAAGAGAAGATTTCCAAAGTCTTGTATATATGACCAATAACACTCATCTATATGTTAATAAATCCAATATATAAACCTATGATAACAACTTGTTCTTTGGAATACAAAACTTGAAACCTTAATAGTACAATATGGTACAAAGCACGGGATAGATTGTGGCTTATGCATAGTACTTTGTTAGGTAGAACCTATCACTAGGCTGAGGCCAAGGGTTTCTTTGGTAGTCAACCTGTAAAGTTTTTAGTTCAGGAAGAAAGAAAAATATGTGATGCATGCCTTCCCACATTCTACCATCCATAGTCATGGCTTCAAGGATAGCCTCATCTGAAGGCATTTCAACATCCATGAAAACACATGAATTGTGACTCGAGGACTCACAAATTCTAGGGCTCAAGGTCTCACAAATAGTAAGATGATACTCAAAAGGAAACTCAATATCACTTGTGCCAATAGGAGAAATCAAGGGCTCTTGTGCCCCCGTTGGATAAAACACATGATCAATTGTTAAGACCTTGTATAGAGAAGGAAAACATGACTCTAAAGGCTCCTTCCTAGAATAAATTGAATACCGAGGATATAATGCCACTTAATTCAATCCAGGAAAGATTCTATTTGAATACGTTGACACAAGAAAAATTAGCTTTGTCAATGACATGGGTTACCCTCGATAATAAGTCCCAATTATACCTCTCACCATGTGGAATAGAGAATCCATTTATATTCTATCCTGACAACCATTTTTGGTTTAGGGATTTACCGATTATGTCTTGGTCCACCGTGTTAGATTTTCTTTATTTACAGAGCATTAGAGTTACCATTGTTCTTTTACTTCATTACCATAAACATATATATCATGTACTAAGTTGTAGCAACATAAACAAGAGACAAAAATAACATAAGAGATTTATTCTGGGAGAACCCCAAATAGGGGAAAAACCCAACAACCTTTCTTAGATTGATTCCATTCACATAGTCCAACCATTCACTATCTCTCAAGAGCCACAGACAAGATATAAGCCCTAGCACTAGGCTAGTGCACCTCTAGTGCTCACAGTTGCATCAACAATACAGTACAAGAATAGTGCACCTCCTTAGAGATATAGTGCACAAGACAAAGTAGCCACCAAGAATAACCAAAGACCCCAGATTTGTGTCTCCTCTTCCTCCTCAGACTTGCGCACCTTTTCCTCTATGAGAGAGTGTATTCTGAGTGTGTCCAAATGAGCTAGACATCCTCCCTATTTATAGTCTTCAAGTCCACTGCCTGGGCCAACTTCTCCTCTGGGAATCTTATTTTTAATTTATTCTTTTGTGTGTGGGACAACTTCTCTTCTGGGTATTCTTCTTTCTATTTAATGGTCTTCTTGAAATTCTTGATTCTTCTCTTCATCTAAAAAAGGTCTTCTAGAGTAAATTTCCTCCTGTATCTACCAAAACATCAACACTCCCTCTTAGATAGGGAGGCATCTTTCATGATGTCTTCATCTAGTAGTCCACTGACTACTTTGCAATCAACTGGTAGCAAAAAACTCTACCACAATTCCATTGATAGCTCGAATCAACTATCACAGTCTCTACAATCAAGTAGCCTCAGCTACTCCCAATGTGAACTAGCAATCAACTAGTAGCGCACAACTACTACAATACCATCCAATAGAACACTATTGTGTCGATCCATAGTAGTACAACACTACTATCCAGTGGTACATAACCACTCCAAGTAGCACACAACTACTATCCAAAGACAACATGTATCCATCATGCAATAAACTAGTAGCTACACAAGCTACCACCATGCAGTCTAACAGTCTCTATGATTATGCAACAATTAACTAGTAGCACACAACTACTACCATGCCATCAATTGTAATCATAATCTATAATCCCCATGACTATGAAACAATCAACTAGTAGCACACAAATACTACAATGCCATCATGCATAGTCATGGCCTCTATAACTATGCAACAATCAACTAGTAGCGCACAACTACTACAATTCCATCAGCCATAGTCATAGTCTCTACAACTACACAATAATCAACTAGTAACACACAACTAGTAACACACAACTACTAAAATGCAATCAACCATAGTCGTAGTTGATGTCTCTATAACTATGCAGTAACCAGCTAGTATCACATAACTACTACAATGCCATCAGCCATAGTTATAGTCTCATCCAGTAGCATGAAGCTACTCGCATAGTCCTCATAACTATGAATGTGATGTTTCTTCTCTCATCAGGTCGGACAATGCATTACCCCCTCAGTCACCTTATATGACTGATCTAGGAAACCCTTGGCCAGAGGAGTTAGCCCGCATGAGAAAAAAAAACACACCTCCCTCTCAACGAGTGTGGACATTTTGCATCACGCTAAGCTTGTTTATGAAGTACTCACATTTCATGCTAGACATAGGCTTGGTGTGAATGCCCACTATCTTCTCATCTGTGGATACGTATTGGAGCTCTATAGATCCTCTCTACACCATGTCTCAGATGTAATGATATTTTATATCTATGTGCTTTGAAGTGTCATGAAATACATGGTTCTCTGAAAGCCTCACACAACTTTAATTGTCACAATGTATGAAATTTGGCTCCAATTCTAGATCAAATATTCCTGCAAGCAACTTCTGAAGAAACATTTCTTCATGACTTGCAACACTAGTTGTGATATACTCTTCCTCTATTGTATTGAGTGCCACTAATGTCTTCTTCCTTCTCAACCATGATATCATAGATGATCCCAAATTGAAGCAACATGTAGAAGTACTCTTCCGGTCCACTGCATTCCCTACCCAGTAAGAGTCTATATATCCCTGTAGCTTCACATCACCACCTGAGACATATCTCAATCCATATCCAATCGTACCACGTAGGTACCTCAACACATGTTTTGTTGCCATCCAATGTACATGTCTGGGTTCAACCATGTAATGACTCAAGGAATTCACTACAAAACATATGTCTAGCATGGTGTTAACCAGGTACATCAAGGATCCAATTAGTTTTTTGTACATTTGGGATCCACCAAATCTGAAGATCAATCACTTAGTAGCTTCATATTTATCATCATGGGTGTGGCCATGGACTTGTAGTCCATCATCCCGAATCTCTGTGGGATATCAACAATACATTCTCCTTGGCTAAGGAAAATATCATTTGATCTCTACCACACCTCCAATTCCAAGAATTAATGCATTAGACATAGATCCTTCATCTCAAACTCTGAGGTGAGCTCCCTCTTGCACCCAACTATGAGATTCTCATCTCCTGTCAGAGATAGGTCATCCACGTATAGAACCAATATCAATGGACATTCATTCTCAACCTTATATTAAAGGTTGGGATCCACATCACTCTTGGTAAATCCTAATCTCATTAGGTAGCTATCTATCCTAGCATACCATGCCCTGGGTACCTTCTTCAATCCGTACAAGGCCTTCTTCAATTTTCAAAAATAGGACTCCTTCCCATGGATAAAAAAACCTTGTGGCTGCTCTATGTACACTTATTCCTCTATTACACCATTCAAGCAAGCATTCTTGACATCCATATGGTGTAATTTCCATCCCATTGCGTAGGTAATCGCAATAATCGATCTGGTGAAAGTGTACCTTGAAACAAGAGAAAATTTCTCATCGTAGTCTTCTCCCTCTCTCTGGGAGAATATTATAGCCACAAATATTTCCTTGTACTTCTCTATGTTGTCATCTATAGCATGCTTGATCTTGTATATCCATTTGGAAGTCACTACTAACTTCCCTTCTAGTCTGAGAACCACTTCCCGCACATCATTCTTCATGATGGACTGATACTCCTCCATCATGGCATCCTTCCATTCATGCTTCTCAACAACTTCTTCAAAGGTGGAAGGATATGAATCAATGATGTTTTTCATTAGTTCCACATATATGGAAAAGTTATGTGGTCTCTTTCTCTCTTTAAAATATTCTTTGGGAGATACATGTCCTTTAGCTTCCTGCAAGGTGCTCTGAAGACAAGCTGGTCTCTTCTTATTGACTGCAACTTATCTAAGTGGATCTACAGGTCTCTCTAACTTTACCATCTCATTCTAAACTTCTAGAATGGTTTCTTCTGGTGTAGAGTCTTCCATGATTGCTTCCTTCTCTTCTTGGTCCTCATCCATGTGAGACTCCCTTGATCTTTTTAAGGCTTCATCTTCATCAAATCTTACAACACGACTAATCTCAATCTGTCTCTTCCCGAGAATGTGTATTCTTTAATACTTCTAATTATCATTATATCCAACGAATGTGCCCTTCTTTCCTGAAGGTTCCAACTTTTTTCTCTTCTCCTTTGGAACATGTATAAATACCGAACAACCAAAAATAATTAAGTGATTGATTTTTGGTTTCTTTTTAGTGAACACCTCTTCAAGTGTATTGTTCACCAGTATCTTGTGAGGACTTCTATTATGGACATACACAACTGTACTAGAAGCTTCTACCCATAAGTGCATGGGTAGGCCCTAGTCATGGATAATCGCTTTTGTCACTTCTACAATGGAACTATTCTTTCTTTCTACAACCCCATTCTATTGGGGGTTGTTGGGAGTTGTTATCTCCCTCTTAATCCATGTTTCTCTGCAAAATTATTTAAACTCCTTTTAGTTGTACTCACCTCCATTATTAGATCTCAAGACTTTAATCTTCCTTTCAGAGAGATTTTCAACTAAAGCCTTGAATTCTTGAAACTTGTTCAAGACGTCATATTTTGTTTTCAAGAAGTAGATCCATGTCTTTAGAGAGTAGTCATCTATGAATAAGACATAGTATATACATTTTACTAAGGATGGAACCATCATTTGTCCACATAAATCAGCATGTATGATATCTAAGATACCCTTGTACCTTCTTTCACTGCTAGTAAAGATTCCCTTGACATTCCTGCAAAGTGCACAACCTTTGTATACTCCATCATGTTCTACTTGAATTTCAAATAGACCTGTAACCATATTTCCAAATATAGTTAGTGATATATAGTTTATGTGGGGAATTCTTCAGTTCCATAGCTCACTTCAGCTAACACTATTGTGTACAACGGATTTTTCTCGGTGTCCCTTCAATTTATATAGTCCTCCCTCTCAGACACCAATCACAGTAGCTTTATCAATGCTTGAACTCTTGGGCCATAGAAGAACTTGGCCATCCAAAAAATCTATCCTAAAGCATTTATCTTCTAAATCATAGATGAAAAGTAAATTCTTCTTTAACTTTTGTACAAAGAAAATATATTTAATTAAAATGAGGTTACCTGAGTCAAGTTGAAGGGAGGCTTCTTCAATGCTTTTGACTGCATGCTTGGAATCATCTCCAATCTCCACTTGAAGGGATCAACTCTTTTTTGTCATATTTGAAAGAGAGTTTCTAGATCCGATCATATGCTTGGAACCACCGCTATTTATGATTCAAGTGTCACTCCCTTGATTGATGGTTCCTGTGAGTGCTGAAACAAATACAAACTCTTCATCCTTTTTTTCTTCAACTTTTGTTGTATGCGCATGGTGCTTCTTCTTCTTTCCATTTTCATGTTTATGAGGGAATTGAGAGGCATGGTTTCTTAGACTTCTTTCAGCTTCCTTCTTCCCTTTCCTTTCTCTTCTTCACTTGGGTAGAAAGTGATTTATTTTCATCATCATTATTCTTTTGTGATTTGGATATCAACCTGGATTCCTCTTGGATGCAGACTTCCAATAGATTGTTGAAGTTGGGAAATTTTCTTCTGGTGCAAATCCATTGAACAAATGGATCCCAAGAGGAGGGAAATCCATTGAGTGTAGTAGTCACAAGTTCATCGTCTTCAACTGGATCTCCAATGGATACTAACTGGTACTTGATTTGTGAGATCCTCATGAAATAGTTGGCTACTACTCCTGACTTGTTCATTGTCATGTTTCTAAGTTGATGCCTTAGAGTAAGATTTTGACTGGTATTATTAATTTCATAATGTCTAGTTACAACATCAAACATTTCTTTCGGTGTCTTCATTTATGATACAATAGGTATCATATGATCCTTTATTGAGTATGCCAAGATCCTCTTAGCCTTGACCTCATTCTTCCTGAACTTTTCTTTGGCGTCTTCTTCTTCGGGTTCTGGAAGCATATACTTGATATGATCCAATAACTCATTCTATTCTAGAATGAGGAGAAATATATTCTTCCAAGATATGAAGTTGTCTTCTCCATCCAATCTATCTTCAACTCTCATGTTGGTTGACATTTTTTGTTGGTAGAAACCCTAGTATTGAAAAACCTCAATTTTTCAAACTTCACCAAACTGCACACTTAGGGTTTCAAGGGGTGAACTAGGGTAGGGTGCACTGCTCCATGAAATAATTATCCCCAACGTCCTTGGGATAGTGCTCAATGATCTTGATAAATTATTGCAACTGCAAGGTGTTGTTGCAGTGATCTTCCTTCCATTGGTCAAATAGTTATGAAGGTAACCAACTCTGATACCATGTTAGATTTTATTTATTTACAGAGAATTATAGTTACCAATGTTATTTTACTTCATTACCATTAACATATATATCATGTACTGACAAGTAGAAGAAAAAACAGAAGACAAAAAGAACAGAAGAGATTTATCTCGGGAAAATCCCAAATAGAGGAAAAACCTAGCAAACTTTCTTAGACATATTTCGTTCACAAAGTCAAACCATTCACTATCTCTCAAGAGCCACATACAAGTTATAAACCCTAGCACTAGGCTAACACACCTCTAGTGATCACAGTTGCAACAACAACACACTAAAAGAATAATGCACCTCCTTATAGAGATAGCGCAAAAGATAAAGTAGCCACCAAGAATAACCAAAGGCCCCAACGTTACATCTCCCCTTCCTCCTCAGAATTGCACACTTTTTCCTCAGTGAGAGAGTGTGTCCAAATGAGCTAGAGGTCCTCCCTATTTATAGTCTTCAAGTCAACTGCCTGGGCCGACTTCTCCTCTGGGAATCTTATTTTTACTTTATTCTTTTCTGTGTGGGCAGAATTCTCTTTTGGGTATTCTTCTTGTTGTTTAATTGTCTTCCTGGACTTCAAGAATATTATCTTCATCTAAGAAAGGTCTTCTTGAGGAAACTTCCTCCCGTAGCTACCAAAACATCAACAAACCGATGAAGGTTTTTAATCTAAAGATTGAAATTTAACTAATATAAGATACATGTGTCCAGAAGAAAAAGGAAACTAGAAATCAAGCATAGAACCAAACATGCTCATGTCAATGTCCTGATAAATAGTTCACATAGAATGGAAACAAGAATACGACTAAATACCTGCAAACACATAATAGTCTATCATTTAAACAATCATTTACAATTCAATTCCCACGGATTTAGACAAATGTTCCCTGAAGAACATGAATAAGAATGCATCCAACATACATGAGAATAGTATACAATATGAACTACATTCTTACACAACTTTAGTGATGAGAAAAACACAAAGTAATAGTCCTAAGTCTAGAAACACAAGAATTAGAGTTCTTTAGAAAATGGCTTCTCCAAACAGACTTTTCCTCATTAAAAGTTTCAGTAATATTACATGAAAACTCAAAGAGACAAATTCCTTTACTCAGATACAATCCCCATATTTATTGAAGTCAAATTTGAACCTTTTCCTTCCTCCTTCCCCCCATGAAATTTCATTTACAAATTTTTATCTTTATCCTCATTGTAATGATGAGAGAACAAAGACAGTAGAAATGTTTGTAATTTAAAATATAATATGTATTTACATTTTGAATTTGTATTTTAGTGCTATATGTCCATCATATATTTTGTCCATAGTGCACCTCACCCACCATGATTATTGGTCTAGACATTGAGAAACTCTTCTCCCTACAAGTTTGATATTTGACAGTCATGGGATTCAAAATTCTTCTTTAGCCATTTGAGTTTGATTCCCTTTCAATACTCCCTTCATGTCGTGACAACTATTATTGTTGATATATCATAATCGTTGGAAGTAAATCATATTTGCAATGGTACTGCTACATACCGATAGATTTCCTTAATGTGTAGTAGTTGTGTCTTCATGGTCTACTTCCTTCACAAGCTACCTATCCAGATTGCTTATTATGATCTTCCTATAGACTTGGTACCTAGCACCATTCAACACACAATAGATGAGTGACCATAAAATAATATTGAAATAAAATTTCAAAACCACACATTTTAAGCTATATAACTGAAACATTATCTAAGTGAGAGTTCATATCTGCTTTCCTGAGTTCGGTTCCTAGTTCCTCTACTCTTGGTTGAAGTACTATGTTCTCCAGAGCTTAACGAATATTCCAAATCTTAATCATAAAAATGTAAACAATTGTTGAGGAATATTTGAAATCATATAACTGTGAATTTGTAGATCTTCGAATAAGCTTTCCAATAGTATAAGGACCGCATGAAATGAGTATCAAAGTCAAAATTTACAACCAAAATACGAAAATACATTTTGCGAGGTCTTACTCCCGTGTTAGCAAGTTAAGCACAAAATCTCCTTTGTATCGACAAGTTAAGCACAAACTCTCCTCTATATCGGGGATTTAAGCATGAAATTATCTCCATGTCGTCAAGATAAGTGTGAACTCTCCTCTGTACCGACATATTAAGCATGAACTCTCCTTTGTATTGACATGATGAACATGAACTCTCCTTCCTGTCGATAAGTTAAGAACAAACTCTCCTTCATGTCGAAAATTTAAGCATGAACTCTCCTCTGTACCGACAATTTAAGTATGAACTCTCCTCTATATTGGAAAGTTAAGAACAAACTCTCTTTTGTATCAACACGATTTGCACAAAATATCCTTCATGTCGACAAGTTAAGCATGAACTCTCCTATGTATCGACAAGTTAACACTAAATCTCCTCCATATAGGAAAGTTAATAATGAACTCTCCTATATACAGACAAGTTAAGCATGAAATCTCCTCTGTATCGACACAATGAGTATGAAATCTCCTTTGTATTGACACAATGAAAATCAAATATCCTTCATGTCAGTAAGTTAAACAAAAACTCTCCTTTGTTCTGACAATTTAAGCATCGAATATCTTCTGTATCGACACGATGAGCACAAACTCTCCTTTATACCGACAATTTAAGCACAAACTCTCTTATGTAGAAAGAAAAATAAAAAAAATTAAGTCTCCATTTTATCGGTAGGGAACAACAAGAGCTTGAGCTCAAAAGTCCATAACTTTCTCATACAATGTTTGATTGAGGCATCATTATTTTCAACATAGAGACCACAAGGAAGGGATTCTAGTGAGAGACCTTGAAACTTCATTCAATCATTTGAGTAGATTCATGTTTAATGAAGGTCATGGTTAAGGAGGCTTGCTTGATGGGAAATACTTGGTGATCATTCAAACACTTCTAAACCTCGTATTTTGATTCCCTTAGTGTCTTGGAATCATAATATCGTAAAACATACATATATCCTATTTCATGAGTGAAAAATCCACTTTTCCCTGTACCCAAAATTGCGAGGAAAGAATTTTTTTAATGAAATTTCAAACCATGTTCTCGCTATTGATTTTCCCAAGTTTAGTTTCATCACTTCCTACAACATTTTTGTTATATAGGATATTAATCCATCCATTAGAACTAAAGTCACATGTCAGTGGTTGAAGAATACTATCCCGCAAAAACAACCAAGTAATGTTTGGAGCACTTGCCACTGAGTATGTGACAAGACTACCAATTAATCTCTAAGATGCAATTCAAATCCAATGTGTGCCCTGCAGATGCTGCAATTAACCCACCTAATGATAAAAAACACTTTCATGATCAAGGTTAGTCATAAAATCAAGAAGGCACAAAACATGCACGTTGTCATGGTATGTGTAATGAAAGCTACTGACAACACACACAAACTTAATCACGACTGCAACATAATGTAAATTAATCAACATAGATTATCACTCATTAGTTATCCAATCATGCATTGAAACATTAATTGTTGGAAATGATAGGAACCCGACTAACGACCGCAATGAGAAGGATTTGAGATGGAGGAGAACAGGAGAGGATTCAATATGAAGGCGTCTAGCTAATAGGCTCTGTGTCGACGAGGGAAATAATATCATTGTCGATACACTCAATGTCGATGATGGGTTGATGTCTTTCTGCTAGCATACCAAATACAAGAGGGGGAAATTTGCCAACATACATTATTAGGTGGTCTTGTATATATATCTAGAAAGTTATGTTATTCTCCTTAGGAACTATTCAACTGATTTCATAATTACATTTAACATAAATGTCATTTATGACATATGACTTATTTTCACTTTATTACATTATTAATTGATACATTCATGAAATCATCATTACACTATCTGACACAAAAAATTATTTGATCATTAACGCATTCCTTTTATTTAACACAATAGTTTATTTAAATTGATACTTATTTTTTATAATTTTATATGAATCTCTGAAAGATTTGAAGCCAATTTTTTTCCTTATTTTTTATATGAATGGTGTTATTTTCGATGCATTACACACAAAAGAAAAGGAAAATATGAATTGAGTTTTGGTCTCTTTCCTTAATTTTTTTCCTTGCTTGATTTTGTTTTTAATCTATTCAACCCCAATTTCCAAACTAGGACCGATTCTCAAATTGTCCCCCCTCTTTCATGAGTCACCTGACTTGCCTCTTGATTTTTAAATCATCCCAATACTCAAATCATGCTCCATATTTACTTCCATCTATTTAGTTTTCTCTTGATCTATAAATTAGCCTCTATTTCCAAATTAGGGCCCTGATTATTTACCTTTGAATTCGAGTTTTCTTTTGAAGCTCGAGCTCACATTTTCTGTCTTCTTTGTTGAGCGTTTCTTTTTCTAGTTCAAATTTGATTTATTTTTTTCTTTTTACTTTTAGAAACCTTGGAATTTCTTTGAATTTTTGTAATATTTCGAATCCTTTGTTTGAACATTGAACTAGTGTTCAAACTTTGGAAACTCATCCTGAACTTTGAAATATTTCCCTGAATCATGATCAATCTAATTTTCTAATCAGACCCGATCTCCAAATAAGTCCCTCTTTCCATCCAATTTCGATTTTTATTGTCTCAATTTGGAAATATCAATTAGGGATTTCCTCCCCCAACTTATGTGTGGAGAGGCTTGATCTCCAAATAGGGTCCTCCTAGCAAAAATATTTGATTCCCCCTCTTCTCCCCCCTGCTTGTTGAAACTCTTTTAACTCTAAATTTTTGTTGAATTCTCTTTTATTTACTTTTGAACTTGATTAAGTCATTCAAAAACATTTTCTACACCCAATTTCAAATCAAGACCTCCTTTCACATGGTCACTTAGTCCCTTGGCCCGATTTGACAATTGGCCCTGATTACCCAATCAAGACCTCCCTCCTAAAAAGTAGAGTGTAATTCAAATTGTGGAAAGGTTATTTGTAATAACTAATTTGATATTAAAGTTAACTTGTAAGATATGTGGTTAGAAACTTCCTCAACAATGGTGCCAACATCACATCACGCAAAGGATGAACATAATAAAATAACATGAAAAATCAAACATCAAAATGTAGGTATGTCACTTTGATTATAGTTTTTGCAATCATGGTTACATAGACTCACATGTCATATATAATCTAACACTGAAATATCCATAATACTAAACCATCATTATCCCATCCCCCAAATCATATCAATGTGGAAATTGAAACCTCAACTCGTGGGGGAAGTAACAAAGAGTTAGCATGAATGTAGTGATCATGAGATGACATGGTAAGCTAGTTATGAAAGAAAAAAGAAGGAAACTCAAATCTAATCAACATAGGAAGAAACCATCAATTAAATTTCAAATGATGACAATATTTTTAGAGGAAAAGAAGGAATGAGATCTCTTCAAACTACCCATTTGAAAAATAAAATATGACTGAAAAGACCAAAATGTTGTGTGAACTGATAATGGAGGTAATTGTTGCAATATGTTAACATGCATAGAGCCATAGTTTCTAAGTAATCCAAGGTTAAAACCTTAGTTGAACAACAATTGTGGAATTTCTAGATGTTAACCAGGACTATCTAATAAAAAGATGTGACTACATTTCTAATAAAACACAAGTAAAATCAAAGGACAACTACAAGGAGAATAGACAGAGTGTTAGAAAAAATATTTTCAACAAGAGCTATAAAGGAACAAAGATAGAGTAACCCAACACTTAGGGCTCATAGAAAAGAACATAATTACTAGTTTGATGAGAACTCTCTAGAGTTCAAGTTTTTAGAGGTTACATTTAATAATTGTTTTACCCTTGTTTCAAAAAGTGGTGTTACTAGTGGTGCCCTTTTTTTTGG
>ML785608.1:534024-547053 GCA_009831015.1 Picea engelmannii | reverse complement strand
TCTTCATTGATAATCTTGTACATTTGGTATCCTTAAGGATGCTCAATGAAACTAAGACTTTGAGAATTTTTGGTGATCTATCATTCAAATATGATACACAAAACAATAAATTATTGTAATTTTGGAAAAGAGAAGAGATGTAGGTAAAATTACAAAATTTAAGAACAACTACAGTGGCCAACAAACAACTTGGAAACAATAGAAATTATGTAGATTCTAAAGAGTATCCATCTTTCATTTCTCGCTACTTGTTAGTATTTTTAATTTTAAAGTGCTATTGAAAATTGTTGGATTTTTTGGATCATTTTGAAAATAGAAACATAATTTTTGAACATTGTTCTAGTAATTTTATGTTCACTTGATTATAAACACACCCTTCAATTCAAGTACAATAAATACCATTTTACTAACTTGGTAATCTCTATTTCTAAGGCACACTTTATAATTCCTTAACTATTTTTCAAGGGGAAAATTAATAATCTTGAGCTTATTACTATTATGAGTTCATTGAATTGCTTTTTATGGAAAATCCAAATTGAGTTTCATTGTATAATGTGTGTAATCCAAATGAATTATGTCTAGGTTTAGGTGTGTAGTGGTTCAAGGTGGTAGTTTACTATGGAATGTTTTTTGATAGTCTTTATACAACATATGTATATGTATTTGTTGTATTAATTTACAATTTCCCAAACAAACAAATTTATTAATGTTTTATCCCATTTCAGCATGCTTCCAATCAATTATTATATTCTTGTTTTGAACTTTGGATATTGTTTTTTTATCTTTTATCTATATGTATCATTTGGGAAATATAAGTACTCTTATATTAAAACTTTTTGGAGATACATCTATAAATAAAATCAATCTTAGTTTTGGTAAAGATAAATGTTTCATGATGTAGGAGCATCGTCAACATCAAGTGAGCCAACGCGGGAGCAAAAGACAGCTGGACAAGCGCTAGCACAAATTTTGAAATTATTTTGAAGTTGTTGCGCAATCTTAAATGAAGTCATTAAAGAAGAGGTGCACTTGTAAATGTAAACGGACCTTGAGCAATTGCTCTCATCCTTAGTAGTTAGAAGGCATTTAAAGTAGTTAATGCAAGTAGGTAGAATTGAATGTGTAGATTAGACTGTTTGAGAGCGCAAGAGGGAAACGGGATATAGACACCCTCATTGTGTATTGTATGATAGTAGTGAGCATAGAGAGAAGAGCATGCAGAGAGCTGTGTAAGAACACCCATGTATAGATATTTGAATTAATAGAAGAGTTTGCTTCAAATTCATGGTTTTGTGTCTGTTCTCTATATATTGATGTTGAATGATATGCTCATGAATGTTTTCTTCCTGTTATGAATTTGCTTTATATGATGTGTATATGATTTCATGTTTAAGTTTGAAGTCTGAGAGGAAGTAGGAATGAGTTTCAATTGTTTCTCTATCTGAACCAAAGGTTCCTGCAAGGAGTGCAGTTGAAGTGTCCGCAAGGAGTGCGTTGACAAAGGGTTCATATAGGGTTTCTTTTGTTCTCATTTCCGCAGAAGCGCAGTTGGGCACAGGAGCCATGCAAGGAGTGCACAGGCCAAGTGAAGTCTCAGGGTTGTGAACCTAAGTGAAGTGTTTAGAGACTGCTGTTGTAGGTGTGCGTAGGGTCGAAAGGATTCAGTACTTGGAAGTGTCTGAAAGTTTCCGCAAGGAGTGTGCGCAAGAGTCTTTTCTAAGACTCGGAGTTAAAGTAAGCTCAGGAAGAATAAGGCCTTCAAAATTGTTGAAGGACAGTGCAGGGAAGTTGTGACTGGAAGTTTTGTAAGAAGCGTCGTAAGTTTGTGTGCAGGAGGATGAGTTCCGCGGAGGAACACTTGGTCATTCGTAGAAATCGCCAAGGAAGAACGGATGGTTGGAATTCTCTGAGGAGAATTCGTGAATTTTCGTGAGCCGTTAGATCTCACAGAGAAGCAGGGGAGATACGCCGAGTATTCCCAAAGGGTTCTAAGCTCAGGAGGGGCAGGACCGTCGATCCGAGCCACAAGGGCCGTCGGATTCACTTGTGAATTTCCATATTGGAGTTTCATGGGTGGAAGTCCCGTAAGTGTAGCAACAAAAATCATGATATCATGATACGCGATATCCCGAAAGCCAAAGGGATTCGTGTGGGCCACGGAGAAGTCAGTGAGGTGGACAGGTGGCACGCTATTTCGGGGTTTCATGGCGAGAAGTCCTGAAACAATTACATCAGGATTGACGATATTGCGAACCTCGAAGTACCGATAGAGTGGAGGATCGTTGAATAGTCAACTCGCGCGTGCATTGGAGTTTCGACATATCAGGAATTGGGAGTTGGGGATACGAGTTGTTCGACATCGTGAGTGCCGAAATCGCGATAGAGAAAACCTCGATAGGAAAAGGTCAGTGTTGACTGGTTGTCAGGTTTCGGGGATTCGAGAGACCAACGCTTGACCATTGGATTCGCGAAGTCGTGAATTCCGATCTCCCAAGTGCGAAGAGGGGAACCCACGAGGATTGTTGTGGGTGCAGATTTCCCGATAGGGAAATAGAAGAGCGTTGAGTTCTTCGGGCCGTGGAAGAAGGAAATATCCTGCATCGATGTGGACCTTCCAACCTGCGGGTTGTGAAGAGAGAGAGGGCATCAACACCATCTGGTATCAGAGAAAAAAAAGTTTCTTTGCTTTCTGTAGTAGAGAAGAAGAATTCACCATGCCGCCAAGGAGAAGGGACATGCATACACCTGATCCAGAGGATAGGGAAATGCCGAGAAGAAGAGGCAGACAGATGACTGATCCAGCCATGGAGAGAGAGATGCGTGATCTACGAGCTAGACTCAAAGACATGGAGACAACGCAAATATGCACAGTCAGTGTAGGGGATCTCAATGATTCCAAGAGTGAATTTGAGGCTGAACGTGAAGAAGAAGTTGCAGCCGAAGATGCATCAAACGAACATTTGATCAGAGCTATTGCAAGAATGGGTGCAAGAGAAAAGATGGACATTCTAGTTTATGAGGGAAACTTGGATGCAGAGGAGCTTCTAGACTGGATTAGAGCTCTAGATACATACTTCGACTATGAAGATGTCGAAGAAGACAAGAAGGTCAAGCATGTTGTCACTAGATTGAAAGGACATGCAACATTGTGGTGGGTTGAACTACAAGCTGACAGACACTGCAAGGGAAAGCAGAAGATCAAGAGCTGGGATAGAATGATTGTGAAGATGAAGGCAAAATTCATCCCCAGGGATTATCAAATTACTCTGTTAAGGAGGATGCAGAACCTGAGACAGAAGCTGATGACAGTGAAAGAATACACTAAAGAATTCTATAAACTGAACATCAGGGCAGGTCATCAGGAGAGTGATGATGAAAAAGTTGCCAGATATATGAATGGCCTGAGATATGATATCCAGGATGAGATGATCATGGTAACCATCCGAATGGTGGAATATGCTTATCAGATGGCTTTGAAAGCTGAAGAGAAGCTGAGCCGAAAGCAGAGTCAAAGGGGCCGAGGAAGAAGTCAGCCTAGAGGCAAATCAGTTGCCTAGGATAAATATCAGAAGCCCAAAGACGACTCGAAGAAACCTTAGAGTCGAACTAAGAGAGGTGGAACCTCATAGAGAGGGAAGCATACTAAGTAGAGAGGAGATTATGCTGACAACCACAATTTTCCTCGTACTAGAGGCAGAGGAAAAGGAAGAGGTGGAGTAATAACGTGCTTCACATGTGGAAAGAATGGGCACAGGTCTTATGAGTGTCCAGATAAGAAGAAAGAAAGTGAAGAAGCTCACATCACTGAAGCACAGAGGCGGGATGTTGAGGCAGAAGACATAGAAGGCGGAAGATCGCTGATGATGCGAAAATTCCTTTTGACACTAGAAAAGGAGGTGGAGAGTTCAGTCCAAAGGACCAGACTTTTTAAGACTGCTTGCAAGACCAAGGACAGGGTATGCAAGGTCATTGTAGACAGTGGTAGTACAAATAACCTCGTTTCTACAGAGATGGTAGAGAAGTTGGAGCTGGAAACGACTGATCATCCAAGCCCATACAGAGTTTCGTGGCTACAGAAAGGACACCAGGTAATTGTCACTAAACAATGTTTAGTTGAGTTTAAGATAGGAGGATATAATGATAATATTTTATGTGATGTCATTCCTATGGATGTTTGTCATCTATTGCTGGGTAGACCATGGCAATATGACAGGAATGTGATTCATGATGGGAGAATGAACACATACACCCTAGAGAAGAATGGGAGGACACACATGTTGCTTCCAATCAAGGATAAGAAGGTGAAGCCGGAAGTAAGCAACATTGTACTTCTCATGAGTGGGAAGGAACTTCTTATAGAGGTTAAGAAGAAGGAGGATCCACAGTTTATTGTGGTCAGGAAACCGAAGATTGTTCTGACTAGAACAAGGGTGGATGATTTACCAGAAGAAGTTCAGGAACTGCTGGAAGAGTTCGCTGACATAGTAGTGGATGAATTACTTCGTTCATTTCCACTGATTAGGAGTGTGAGTCATCATATTGATTTCATACTAGGAGCCATTTTTCCAAACAAAGCCGCGTACAGATTGACGCCGCAAGAGAATGAAGAGGTTAAAAGGCAAGTCCAGGATTTGTTGGACAAAGGTTTGGTCAGGGAAAGCTTGAGTCCATGTGTTGTTCCAACAATACTCAGCTTGAAGAAAGACGGAGGCTGGAGGGTGTGTATTGACTCGAGGGAAATCAACAAGATAACCATCAGGTACAAATTTCCATTACCGAGGATGGATGATCTGATGGATTGCTTGAGTGGAGCAAAGTATTTTTCAAAGATTGATTTGAAAAGCGGTTATCACTAGATCCGCATGAGAGAAGGTGATGAATGGAAGACAACATTCAAAACCAATGAAGGGTTGTATGAATGGCTTGTTATGCCATTTGGCTTAACAAATGCGCCAAGTACCTTCATGAGGTTGATGAATGAATCTTGAGGGAGTTCATCGGAAAATTTGTCATTGTGTATTTGGATGACATACTGATTTACAGTAAAACAGTGGCAGAGCATCTGAAGCATTTGGCTACAGTGATGTAGAAACTATAGCAGGAGAAGCTGTTGATAAACATGAAGAAGTCCTCATTCATGAAGATAGAGCTCATTTACTTGGGGTTTGTTATTTTGGCAGATGAGTTGAGGATGGATCCAGATAAGGTGGAGGTAATCAAGAATTGGCCATCACCGAAGAATGTTTTTGAGGTGAGAAGTTTTCATGGATTGGCTAGTTTCTACCGAAAGTTCATCAGGAATTTCAGTGGAATTGGCGCAGCAATGATGGATACAGTGAAAAAAAGACATAAGTATTTTCACTAGACTGAGGAAGCTGAGAAAAGTTTTAATCTATTGAAGAGGAAGATTATGGAACAACCAGTTTTGGTGTTGCTGGATTTCCAAAAGATATTTCAAGTGAAATGTGATGCAAGTGGATTTGCAATCGGGGCAGTCTTAAGTCAGGAAGACAGGCCGATAACATACTTCAGCGAGAAGCTGAATGAAGCGAAAGTGAAGTACTCCACTTATGATAAGGATTTTTATGCTATCATCCAGGCATTGAAGAAATGGAGGCATTACTTGATCCCGAAAGAATTTGTATTGTATAGTGACAATCATGCATTGCATTTTGCGACTCAATAGGAGAAGTTGAATCAGAAACATGTCAAATGGGTTGAGTATATGCAGAATTTCACTTTTGTGATAAAACATATTTCTGGTACTGCTAACAAAGTTGCTGATGCTTTGATCAGGAAGTGTTTGTTGTTGCAGGAGTTCTGAGTCAAAATGTTGGGTTTTGATGATCTCAGGAACATGTACGCTGATGATCAGGATTTTAAGGAAGCGTATGAAGCAGATGAGAATCCAATTCTTAGGGATAGAAGCCAATGGATAGAATACATGATCTAGGAAGGATTATTGTTTAGAGGTAATCAACTGTGTATTCCGAAATTCTCCATGAGGGAGAACTTGCTAAAGGAGAAACACAGTGGAGGATTAGCAGGGCACTTTGGTCATGAAAAGACGTTTGCAAAGCTGAATGAGTCATATTTTTGGCTGGTAATGCGAGTAGATGTCAAGATATTCGTAGACAGATGCAGAATTTGCCAGCATTCGAAGGGGAGGAAGCAGAATGTGGGATTCTATCAACCATTACCCATACCAGAGAGGCCATGGGATGCAATCAGCATGGATTTTGTATTGGGGTTGCCAAGAACAAAAAGAGGTTTTGAATCAATCTTTGTGGTGGTGGATAGATTTTCCAAGATGGCACACTTCATTCCATGTCAGAAGACCAGTGACGCAACTCACATTGCGAATCTATTTTTCAAAGAGGTCATTCGACTTCATGGTTTGCTAAGGAGTATAGTTTCAGATCGAGACACTAAATTCATAGGGAATTTTTGGAGGACCTTATGGAAGAAGCTGGGAACTAACTTGTCATTTAGTTCAGCTTATCATCCTCAGACGAATGGACAAACAAAAGTGGTAAACATAAGTCTGGGAGACTTGCTGAGAATCTTGGTGACAGAACACCACAACCAGTGGGACAACATATTACCATAGGCAGAGTTTTCTTATAACGACTCAGTGAATAGGAGCACAGGGAAAAGTCCATTTCAGGTTGTTTATGGCATACATCCGAGGGGAATTTCTGAACTGAGGGATTCAAAATAGATTGGGACTAGGAGCGCTAGTGCAGAAGAATTCGCAGAGGCATTGAAGGAACTTCACAGCCAGGTGAAGGAGCGATTGCAGAATTCAAGCTAGGAGTATAAGTGCAGAGAAGATCATCATAAAAGACAACTTCAGTTTGAGGTTAGTGACTTGATTCTGGCACATTTAAGGAAATAAAGGTTCCTGAGAGGAACATATAATAAGTTGAAGATGGAGAAAATCGGGCCATGTAGGGTCTTGAAGAAATTTGGGGCGAATGATTATGAGATTGAATTACCCCATGGGATCGGAATTTCTCCGATATTCAATATCTTGGATTTGTACCCATATAGAGATGAGGAAATAGAGACTAGGAATGAGCAGCTAGTGATCCAGTGGACAAGACAGATGCCAATGACAGATAAGCCACAGATGGAGTGCATACTGGACAAACGAGTGAGCAAGAGGACTAGGCAAAAGAAATACTTTGAGTATCTGGTCAAGTGGAAGAACCATCCAGTTGAAGATGCCAGATGGGAGAACAAAGCAAAGATCCAGAGGCATGGACAAACCGTGCACGAGCTCATGGACAGGAGCCATGGAAAGTTTCAAGTGAGGGAGTATGATGCAGGAGCATCGTCAACATCAAGCGAGCCAGCGCGGAAGCAAAAGATAGCTGGACAAGCACCAACACAAATTTTGAAATTACTTTGAAGTTGTTGTGCAATCTTAAATCAAGTCATTAAAGAAGAGGCACACTTCTAAATGTAAATGGACCTTGAGCGATTTCTCTCGTCCTTAGTAGGTAGAAGGCATTTAAAGTAGTTAATGCAAGTAGGTAGAATTGAATGTGTAGATTAGACTGTTTGAGAGCGCAAGAGGGAAATGGGATATAAACACCCTCATTGTGTATTGTGTGATAGTAGTGAGCATAGAGAGAAGAGCATGCAAAGAGCTGTGTAAGAACACCCATGTACATATATTTGAATTAATAGAAGAGTTTGATTTAAATTCATGGTTTTGTGTCTGTTCTTTGTATATTGATGCTGAATGATATGCTCATGAATGTTTGCTTCCTGTTATGCATTTTCTTTATATGTTGTGTATATGATTTCATGTTTAAGTTCGAAGTCTGAGAGGAAGTAGGAATGATTTTCAATTGTTTCTCTATCTGAACCAAAGGTTCCTACAAGGAGTGCAGTTGAAGTGTCCTCAAGGAGTGCATTGACAAAGGGTTCAGATAGGGTTTCCTTTGTTCTCATTTCTACAGAAGCGCAGTTGGGCATAGGAGCCGTGCAAGGAGTGCGCAGGCCAAGTGAAGTCTCAGGGTTGCGAACCTGAGTGAAGTGTTTAGAGACTACTATTGTAGGTGTGCACAGGGTGGAAAGGATTCAATACTTGGAAGTGTCTGAAATTTTCCGCAAGGAGTGCGTGCAAGAGTTTGTTCTAAGACTTCGAGTTAAAGTAAGCTCAGGAAGGATAAGGCCTTCGAAATTGTTGAAGGACAGTGCAGGGAAGCTATGACTGGAAGTTTTGTAAGAAGCGTCGTAAGTTGATGTGCAGGAGGACGAGTTCTACAGAGGAACACTTGGTCATTCATAGAAATCGCCAAGGAAGAACCAATGGTTGGAATTCTCTGAGGAGAATTCGTGAATTTCCGTGAGCTGTTAGATCTCACAGAGAAGAAGGGGAGATACGCCGAGTATTCCCAAAGGGTTCTAAGCTAAGGAGGGGTAGGACCATAGATCCGAGCCATAAGGGCCGTCGGATTCACTCGTGAATTTTCATATCGGAGTTTCATGGGTGGAAGTCCCATAAGTATAGCAACAGAAATCACGATATCACGATACGCGATATCCCAAAAGCCAAAGGGATTCGTGTGGGCCACGGAGAAGTCAGTGAGGTGGACAGGTCGCACGTTATTTCGGGGTTTTGTGGTGAGAAGTCCAGAAACAATTACATCAGGATTCACGATATTGCAAACCCCGAAGTACCGATAGAGTGGAGGACCGTTGAATAGTCAACTCGCGCGTGCGTCGGAGTTTTGGCATATCGCGAATCCTGACACATGCATTGTGCAAATGATAAAATAGTATAAAATGACATATATGGAACTTTGCTTGTAGAAATATAGTGTCCCAAAAATAACAAAGTTCCATTCAAAAATGTTTAGAAAAAATAATGGAGGCTGGGGTTTGTGAGCTTAGGACTAAATTCTAACTGATAGTTTTATTTGTGAATGTGTTGGTGCGGTTTTTCTAGATGAGGAGAACCAATAATTCAAGGAAAATTGGTGCTTTCTTAATGTAAACTATTCCAAGGAAAATTTGACAAACTACGGTAATGTTTCAAGGTAATATTTTTTATGTCCTTCCTCCCTGAAAATAAGCAAGATGGTTCTAATCTAACTCTAGTAGAATTGATATTTACCATAAATGATAGGGACATGGAGAATATTTAGGGCTTCATCAATTACATTCATTATCGTGATATTTTCCTTCAAAATCTCATTTATGACCATAAAGTATTAGGTTTCCCATATCATGCTTTTTKCCAAAAAAAAAACATTTTTTAATATGCAAACCCATATTGAGGACATGAAAATAGAATTATGTAAATAAATTATATTTATGTAGTTTAATATATTTAGAATGAAATTTTATTATAAATTATATGAAAGCAATACAACTTGAGAGGTAAACATCCACCTAAGCATATGTTGTGTTGTGAGGCTCTTTTTGATCTCACTTACTCTGTATCCATTAGAATGATGACCTCATTTACTTTGTATCCATTGGAATGATGATTAATCAATGTAGTTTGCTGATAATTTTTTTCTCTCGTAAGAAGTTGAAGTTAGTTGTTTAGATAACTCTAATTTTTAATAGAAAATGACTAAATATTTTAATATTTAGACGTTATGTGGTTTGTTATCATGGGAATCCAGCAAAATAAACTTTCTTAAAATTGCAATTTTGTATTGATTACATTGTTGTTTTTAATACCGAAATGTATTGAGCACCCTAATATATTCTAATTGCAACCACATTGTGCTATGTCAACATCTAATATCTAGATCTTATTAATCCAAAATTATTTCTATTGAATTTTGAGTAAAAATCCTATTTTCCTTTATTATTATTCTAAACTACCGAAAAATAGCTATTTAGTAGAACATTTAAACTATTACTATTTAATATGAGTTGTCAAATTCATTGTTGTATTCAATTTCAAAAATTGCTCTTTGCCAAATTCATTGTCATATTCAATTTTGAAAATTGATCTTTGCCTACATATAAAAATAAAAATAAACCCTCATATATTAAATGCCTATTTATAAAAAGAAAAAAAAGATATTCATTAAATAAACTTGAACTATTAACTCAACCTATAAATTTGAACTTGAACTATTTAATCTATAAGATAATCATATTTTTAATAAAAAAAATCATATTTTTAATACAAAATCTTATTGATATAAATATTAATTTAAATTTTTTAAATAATATTATATTTAATCATATTACTTATAATGATGTCATTTTTGTTCCATAAAAAAGGTCGTATTTTATAATATAAACATGAATAGATAATCAACGAAAAGTTATAGCCATTCCTTAATAAGGACAGAGTACATGAATGGTTGAATCATGACAAACATCATTGTTTTTCATGTACAATTATTCCATATTGAAAATTCAACCTTTTTGGAAATTTCTGAACTCAACCGTTCCTGGAAAATTGTTTGTCATGTACAATTATTCCATATTGAAAATTTCTGAACTCAACCGTTACTTGAAATTTGTTTGTCAATTACTACTAAATTATTGCATATTGAAAATTCATCGTTTATAGAGAACATGAATAGTTAATTCACTACAGACTTCATTGTTTGTCATATGCTTAGTTATTGGAAAATTTTAAATTATTTCATATTAAAACCTCAACCATTATTGGAAATTTGTTTGTCCTATACTCAATTATTCCATATTGAAAATATAACACTACAAAGAACATTAATAGTTGATTTTGTCATATACTCAATTATTCCACATTGAAAACTCAACAGTGATTGGAAATTTGTTTGTTGTATATTGAATTATTCCATATTGAAAATTCAACTAAAAACAAACTTCATTGTTTTTCATACACTGAATATGAATAGTTGATTGACCACATCAAATTTGGAAAAATTGGAATAAGTGTGGAAATTCCTTGCATGAGCAAGATGTCAATAATTGATTGATTGACTCATTTGTTTGAAAACTTATATACTATTATTATTATTTAGGAAAAAATATAAATTCTTAATGGTTAAGTCTACTTAAACTATACAAATTATTATTATTATTATTATTATTATTATTATTATTATTATTATTATTACAAATGTCAATTTAATAGCTATTTTTTATTATTGTTACTTTTTTTCATTTTATTTTAAGGAGCATAATCATTTTTTCATTTCATTTTTATTTTAGAGGTCATAATCATTTTTTTATTAGTTTGATAATAGTGTATTTCCACATAGGTGAAACATCTTAAGCAACAACTTATAAAAACATATCAAACACGTACAATTATTCCATATTGAAAATTGTTTATCATATATAATTATTCCATATTCGTATACTGAATTACATGTACAATTATTCCATATTCATATAATTAATTATTCCATATTGAAAATTCAAGTGGTATTGAAATTTTTTGAATTATTCCATATTGAAAACTCAACAGTGATTGGAAATTTGTTTGTCTTATATTGAATTTATTCCATATTGAAAATTCAACGAACATAGACTTCATTGTTTATCATACACTGAATATGAATAGTTGATTAACCACATGAATATACAAAATCATTATTGCATAAGCACGACGTCAATAATTGATTGACTATTGACTCCATTGTTTAAAAAGTTTCACACTATTGCCATTATTTACACACACAATGTTTTTGAATAAGTGCGATCACATAGACTTTGAATTAGTGCATATTACAAATTTAAAAACTCAGTTTTTACCCTTTGAACACTCCGTTTTCATACAATGAAATACGTTTTCATAATTTTATAAATTTATAAATTCACGTAATTAATTTTTTTAAATCAAAAACTAAATTATTTATTGCTAAGTTATCTTATAAGATTAATTAAAATGTATTTTCCAATAAAAAAACCCATGTTTTTAATGGTTAAGCCCACTTAATGGTTAAGCCCACATAGATAGAAGTTTGTAAAACTTCATTTTTTTAAGAGATTTTGTGAAAATGTTTGCAACTTCATCATCTGTAGGGAAAAATAGCACTTTAATATTGTGATATTGAATAAGATTTTTGATGAAGTGCATGTGTAGCTTAGTGTGTAGGTCATCAACATAAAGAACAAGTATTATGAGATGGTTACCTACTTTCCTGGTATAGACATTGGGGTCAAAATGGCATCTGAAAAAGCCAATGTAAAGAAGAAAGCTAACTATTTTAGCATACAAATTCTAATGAGCTTGCTTAAGACCATAGAGAGATTTCTTAATGTTAAAAATAAGGTTGGAGTCATTTTGAAAATAGCCAGGAGGTTGTTCCATGTAAATTTCTTCTTACAAATCTCCATGCAAGAAGACAGATTTAACATCCATTTGATGGATCTCCCATTTATGTGAAGCAACAAGGGATATAATAAGGTGGATGGAATTCATTTTGGATATGGGGGAAAACGTTTCATTATAGTCAATACCTTCAACTTGAGAAAATCCTTTGACAACTAATTGGGACTTATGTCTTTCAACACTTCCATCTGATGCATACTTAGTTCTATACACTCATTTACATCTAACAAGTTTTCTTTCTTTTGGAAGAGGTAGAAGATCCCAGTGTCATTCACCATTAAGGAACAATATTATTCATTCATTGTTGTTTCCCAGTTTGTATGGTCAAAATATTATGCAAGCATTCATATATAACGAGTCTCTTAAACTTGATTCAAAAGAGAGGAGGCCCACTAGAATTGTGAATGTGTATAATGTTGATCTATAGGATCACTTACAAGATCACCAACTGCTTCTATGTTTTACGAACCCATCTAGGAAGTGGTGATGTTGATTTAGACTCATGTTCGACAGAACCAACTAGAGTAAGGTGAGTAGGGGGAGGTGGAGTTTCATCCTCATTGTCATCATCTGACGAATAAACTAGAATATGATCATGAACATAAAAGTTGGGAATAGAATGTAGATTTAAAACTTGTACAATAAATGACTACAAATGGATTTTTAATAAAAACAGAAAAGATACAATGACACACACACATTACACAAATATTTTACCTTGG
>ML785608.1:504263-533974 GCA_009831015.1 Picea engelmannii | reverse complement strand
ATATATATATATATATATATATATATATATATATATATATGATCCCGCAGCATCCAAACCCCTAATCCATTGACCCAAATTAGTCAACAACCCTAATTCTTTAAACAAAATTAGAAAACCATCGACAAAAACCATGTTCCGAAAAAATGCTAAAAACGGATGCAAAAAGCTGCCCATTTATTTTTCTCCTGGGGTGTTTCTTTGAACCCCCGTTAATGATGAAAATAGGCCCATGGTGCTACTATAGGTCAAACTCTCAGAGTAATGTGTCGTATTCAATAAGAGATAACCCACCAACAAGAAGTCATTGGGGAGCTTCCATACGAGAATGAGTATAGTACATACATTCTTGTTGATTGTGAGAAGTACTTAACAATGGGAAGGCTTCCATGAAACTTCAAGAATTCTGAGGAGTGGTTGATGCAGGCTAAAAGATTCCCTTGAACAAAAGAATAACAAAAAAATGACTTGGGAAATAAAGACTCAAGAATGAACAATGACATAAGTATGTGGTATAGGAGGCATCAATATACTCTCCATAGTGATAGGAAGGATAACCAGTCAGAGGAGTAAATACTCAAAAAAAAAGGTTCAATTTCCTAAAGCCATACTAAAACTGAAATTGGTGAGAGAAGGAATTGAAACTTAGTTCTTTGTTCAAGGGAGACATGACTGTTGCCAAACATAGTGAGAATTCAATTCTTTCCTATCCTCTTTTTTTTTATATTTGATTTTTTGGTATTTTTCATGTTATGAAAGCCTGGAAAGGAGTAAAAGAATGTTATAATACAGTGGAGGAAATGAGTTTCCTGGATAGGAAAACAAGTTCTAAGTGCAAGGAGCATACCTATTCTCAATGCAAGGAACACGTGTAGGATATTGAAACTTGCGAGAATTTTTCCTCGAGGGATACATGTGTCAAGTCGCAAAGGAAATAAATACAAAGGCTAGAAATTGAAGAGAATGCTTAAGAAACATGCTATAGAACAACAAGTTGAAGCCAACATTAGGCTAAAAAACGCAAGTAGGAAAATGCAATGCAGTATCAAAAATCAATACATAAAAGTGGGAGCCCCATGGGTATTGGCCAAAAAATGAATAAGGAGAAGTCATGAGGCTTTGTCATAAAGTGATGGCAGGACTAAGAGGGCTCTTGAGCCTATGAAAATAATTTAGGATGGGTGCCAAAGTGAAATCAAGGTACTAACTAAGGAACACATGAATGGTAGGTTCTACCATGTGAATTACAACACTTCTAAATGGTAAAGAAAGATTTGTGTTGCAAATCAATGGGTTGATCCTAAGGAAAAATGAGCCAAGAAACAAATAATGAAAAATGTAGGGAGGGGGAAATATAACCTATATGTTAGTTTCAAGATCATTACTTATCAAAACAGATTGACATGATAAAAAGGTACCAAAGAGAACATTTCCAAAGTCTTGTATATATGACCAACAACACTCATCCAGAAGTTAATAAATCCAATATATAAACCTATGATAACAACTTGTTCTTTGGAATACAAAACTTGAACCCTTAACAGTACAATATGGTACAAAGCACCAGATAGCTTGTGGATTATGCATGGTACTTCCTTAGGTAGAACCTATCACTAGGCTGAGGACAAGGGTTTCTTTGGTAGTCAACCTGTAAAGTTTCCAGTTCGGGAAGAAAGAACAATATGTGATGCATGCCTTTCCACAGTCTACCATCCATAGTCATGGCTTCAAGGATATCCTCATATGAAGGCATTTCAACATCCATGAAAACACATGAATTGTGACTCGAGGACTCACAAATATCAGGGCTCGAGGTCTCACAAATAGTAAGATGATACTCAAAAGGAAACTCAAGATCACTTGTGCCAATAGGATAAATCAAGGGCTCTTGTGCCCCCATTGGATAAAACACCTGATCAATTGTTAAGACCTTGTATAGAGAAGGAAAACATGACTGTAAAGGCTCCTTCCTTGAAGCAATTGAATACTGAGGATATAATGCCACTTAATTCACCCATGGCAGGAAATATTTTATTCAAATACGTTGACACAAGAAAAATTCCCTTTGTCAATGGAAGGGGTTAGCCCCAATAATAAGTCCCATTTAGACCTCTCACCATTTGGAATAGGGAACCCATTCAGATTCTTTCCTGACAACCATTTTTGGTTTGGGGCTTTACTAGTTGCGGCTAGGTCCACCGTGTTAGATTTTATTTATTTACAGAGAATTAGAGTTACCATTGTTCTTTTACTTCATTACCATAGACATATATATCATGTATTGAGTTGTAGCAGCATAAAGAAGAGACAAAAATAACACAAGAGATTTATACTGGGAAAACCCCAAATAGGGGAAAAACCCAACAACCTTTCTTAGATAGATTTTATTCACAAAGTCCAACCATTCACTAGCTCTCAAGAGCCACAGACAAGATATAAGCCCTAGCACTAGGCTAGTGCACCTCTAGTGCTCATATTTTCATCAACAATACACAACACGAATAGCACACCTCCTTAGAGAGATAACACACAAGATAAAGTAGCCACCAAGAATAACCAGAGACCCCAGATTTGTGTCTCCTCTTCCTCCTCAGACTTTCACACCTTTTACTTTGTGAGAGAGTCTGTTGTGAGTGTGTCCAAATGAGCTAGACTTCCTCCCTATTTATAGTCTTCAAGTCAACTGTCTGGGCCGACTTCTCCTCTAGGAATCTTATTTTTACTTTATTCTTTTCTGTGTTGGATGACTTCTCTTTTGGGTATTCTTATTTTTATTTAATGGTCTTCCTGGACTTCTTGAATCTTCTCTTCATCTAAAAAAGGTATTCTAGAGGAAAGTTCCTCCTATATCTACCAAAACATCAACACTCCCTCTTAGCTAGGGTGGTATCTTTCATGATGTCTTCATCTAGTAGTCCACTGACTACTCTTCAATCAACTGGTAGCACACAACTCCACCACAATTCCATCAATAGATCAAATCAACTATCATATTCTCTGCAATCAAGTAGCACTCAACTACTCCCAATATGAACTGGAAATCAACTAGTAGCGCACAACTACTACAATACCATCCAATAGAACACTATTTTGTTGATCCATAGTAGTACACTACTACTATCCAGTGGCACATAACCACTCCAAGTAGCACACAACTACTATCCAGAGACACAATGTCTCCATACTTCAATAAAATAGTAGCTACACAAGCTACCACCATGCAGTCTAACAGTCTCTATGATTATGCTACAATTAACTATTAGCACACAACTACTACCATGCCATCAACCATAGTCATAGTCTGCAATCCCCATGACTATGAAACAATCAACTAGTAGCACACAAATACTACAATGCCATCATGCATAGTCATGGCCTCTATAACTATGCAACAATCATCTAGTAGCACACAACTACTACAATGCCATTAACCATAGTCATAGTCTCGACAACTACGCAATAATCAACTAGTAGCACACAACTACTACAATTCCATCAGCCATAGTTGTAGTCGATGTCTCTATAACTATGCAACAACCAACTAGTAGAACACAAATACTACAATTCCATCATCCATAGTTATATTCTCATCCAGTATCATGAAGCTAATCCCATAGTCCTCATGACTATGCATGTGATGTTTCTTCTATCATCGGGTCCGACAATGCATTACCCCCTCAGTCACCTCATATGATTGATCTATGGAACCCTTGGATAGAGGGGTTAGATGACATGAGAAGAAACAACACACCTCCCTCTAAATGAGGCTGGACATTCTTCATCACACTAAGCTTGTTTATGAAGTACTCATACTTCACTATAAATAGAGGCTTGGTGAGAATGTCCACTATATTCTCATCTAGGGATATGTATTTGAGCTCTATAGCTCCTCTCTACACCATGTATCAGATGTAATGATATTTGATCTCTGTGTGCTTTGAATTGTCATGAAATACATGGTTCTATGAAAGCTTCACACAACTTTAATTGTCACAATGTATCAAAGTTGGCTCCAATTCTAGATGAAATATTCCTGCAAGCAACTTCTGAAGAAACACTGCTTCATGACTTTCCACACTAGTTGTGATATACTCTTCCTCTATTGTACTAATTGCCACTAATGTCTGCTTCCTTCTCAACCATGAGATCATACAGGATCCCATATTGAAGCAACATCTAGAAGTACTCTTCCGATCCACTGCACTCCCTACCCAGTCAGAGTCTATATATCCCTGTAGCTTCACATCACCACTTGAGACATATCTCAATCCATATCCAATCGTACCACGTAGGTACCTCAACATATGTTTTCTTTCCATCCAATGTACATGTCTGGGTTGAACCATGTAATGACTCAAGGAATTCACTACAAAACATATGTATGGCATGGTGTTAACCAGGTGCATCAAGGATCCAATCAGTTGTCTGTACATCTAGGATCCACCAAATCTGAAGATGAATCACACAGTAGCTTCAAATTTATCATCATGGGTGTGGCCATGGACTTGCAATCCATCATCCCGAATCTCTGTGGGATCTCAACAGTATGTTTTCCTTGGCTAAGGAAAATCTCATCTGATCTCTACCACACCTCTAATCCCAAGAAGTAATTCATCACACATAGATCCTTCATATCGAACTTTTAGGTGAGCTCCCTCTTGCACCCAACTATGAGCTTCTCATCTCCTGTCAGAAACATTCCATCCACGTATAAAACCAAGATAAATGGAAATTCATTCTCAACCTTATAGTAAAGTTTGGGATCCACATCAGTCTTGGTAAATCCTAAGCTCATCAGGTAGCTATCTATCCTCGCATACCATGCCCTCGTTACCTGCTTCAATCCGTACAAGGCCTTCTTCAATCTGCAAACATGGGACTCCTTCTCATGGATAAAAAAACTTGTGGTTCCTCTATGTACTCTTATTCCTCTATTACACTATTTAAGAAATCATTCTTGACATCCATCTGGTGTAATTTCCATCCCATTGAGAAGGTAATCACAATAATCGATATGATGAAAGTGTACTTTTGATACAGGAGAAAATGTCTCATCGTAGTCTTCTCCCTCTCTCTCGGAGAATCCTATAGCCAAAAATATTTCCTTGTACTTCTCTATGCTGCCGTATGTAACATGGTTGATCTTGTATATCCATTTGGAAGTCACTACAAACTTCCCTTTTGGTCTCAGAACCACCTCCCACACATCATTCTTCATGATGGAATGATACTCCTCTATCATGGCATCCTTCCATTCATTCTTCTAAACAACTTTTTCAAAGGTAGAAGGATCTGAATCAATGATGTTGTTCATCAGTTCCACATATATGGAAAACTTATGTGGTCTCTTTCTCTCTTTAAAATATCCTTTGGGAGATGCATGTCCTTCAGCTTCCTGCAAGGTGTTCTAAAGCCAAGCTAGTCTCTTCCTATTGACTGCAACTTATCTTGGTGGATCTACAGGTCTCTCTAACTCTACCATCTCATTCTGAACTTCTGGAATGGGTTCTTATGGTGTAGAGTCTTCCATGATTTCTTCCTTCTCCTCTTGGTCCTCATCCATGTGAGACTCCCTTGATCTTCTGAAGGCTTCATATTCATCAAATGTTACAACACGACTGATCTCAATCTGTCTCTGCCCAAGAATGTATATTCTATAATGTTTCGAATTCTCATTATATCCAATGAATGTGGCCTTCTTTATTGAAGGTTCCATCTTTGTTCTATTCTCCTTTGGAACATGTATAAATATTGGACAACCAAAAATACTCAAGTGATTGATTTCTGGTTTCTTTCCAGTCAACACCTCTTCAGGTGTATTCTTCCCCAATATATTTTGAGGACTTCTATTTTGGACATACACAATTGTACTAGAAGCTTCTTCCCATAAGTGCATGGGTAGGCCCTGGTCATGGATAATCGCTTTCGTATCTTCTACAATGGATCTGTTCTTTCTTTCTACAACCCCATTATGTTGGGGGTTGTAGCGAGTTGTTATCTCCCTCTTAATCCATGTTTCTCTGCAAAATTATTTAAACTCCTTTTAGGTTTACTCACCTCCATTATTAGATGGTGCCGAGTCCATCGACCCCCACGGCCCGACCCTCTTCTCACCAACGCCTTCCGTACCTTGGCCCGAAGAGTTGAAATACTCTTCAATTCCCGTATCGAGACTTCTTCTCACCCATAGGACACTCTTTTGATCTCCCAGCAGTCACCTCAGGAAATCGGGCTTCGCGATCTCGTGAACCCTGTGTTCTGTCCTCGAGCAACTCAAAACCCCGATCCCCGATCCCCGATGGTCAACGGTCAACACTTCCGCGCATCGGGGATTTCTCTATCGGGAAATCAACGATTGTGGGGCTATGATTCACTTGCGCCACAAAACTCCAAACCCCAAAATCCGATTTGACGCCACCTGTCAATGCCTCCGATTGGTGCTTAAAATCTGACACCTGTTTCCCCACTCGTGCTATCGGGAGATCGCGGTTTGGGAATTCGCGATTCTAATACACAAGGTCACAGACCTTGCCAAACCTCGAATCCCGACTCCTTGGGATCTTGCGCCACGTTTCCTTGCTCTGATCGACGACTCACGTTGATTCGGGAATTCACGACTCGTGATTTCGACGTGCATGCAACTCTTGCTTCACCAAATGCCGAACGCCGAATCCCGATGGCTTTGACCCTTCCTATGCCTACGGGTTAACTTCCCCACAACTCCTCCATGATAAGACGATCGACGGGGTTTCGCGATCCTCCTCCGCGAACCTCGACCGTCGGCTCTCCTCTTTGGAGATTTCTTTGCTCCACAACTTCTCTCGGTTCAAATCTCACCTGGGTCTATTCCTGTGACATTCACAACGGAACTATCCCTCCTGAGCTTGATCCCTCTGACTCCTTCAGAGATTTCACCAGCTCTTTTCTCAACTGACCTCCAACAGCTCTCAAAGTGTTGGATCATTCAGATTCTGTGGACTCACAGCCACAGTGAACCTTGTCTTCCTTTGCTCAGACAAACTGCTGAGACTTCAACCTTGGCCTGCACTTCGCCCGCACGGCTCTGTCAACCCAATTCAACTTCTGGGTGAACGAGGATGAAGGTTTAACTGTTGAGCCTCATCAACGCACTCTATGTGAATGAATTCGACTGCACTCTATGCAGGAATCTCCTGGCTCAGATAGAGAAACAATTGAAACTCATTCTCGTCTCTCAAACTTCAGTTGAAATCCTGAAGACTCATACACAGCATATTCAAAAACAAGTGCATGACAGAAAACAACCATACATGAGCATAATATCAACACAGAGAAACAACACAAACCATGAAGCTGAATCAATGGCTCTCTTCTATTAATTCAATCTGTACATGGGTGTTTTGCACAAGTTCTCTGCTCTGCTCTTTTCTTCTGGATGCAATAATGATACAATAATACAAAGGAGGGTGCCTATATTCCATTTTCCCTTTCGAAATCTGAAGCTATCAAATCTACAATAAATTTCTATCTACAACATTAAAACTAATAAATGCCTTCCTATCTATTATACAATACAAGTGCGCTTCATTACATCAGCTCATTAATGTTTGGCGCAACCCAATCAAGGTGTTTCCAAAATTTGGTGTTGGCACTGTCCAGCTCTCTCTACTCCACGCGCTGGCTCGCTTGATGAGTGAGCGATGCTCCTGCATCATACTCCTCGGCTCGAAAGATTTCATGGAATCCTGTCCATGAGCTCCTGCATAGTCTGCCCATGCTTTTGTATAACTGCCTCTGTTTCCCAGCTGGCATCCTCCACTGGGTGATTCTTCCATTTCACCAGGTATTCAAAATACTACTTTCTTCTGGTCTTTCTGCCCACTCGTTTATCCAGTATGTACTCCATCTGAGGCTTTTCTGATGCTGGCATCTGCTTCTGCCACTGGACCACTGGTTCCTCAATTCCAGCTTCTACTTCATCAGCCCTGTAGGGGTATAAATCCGAAACGTTAAAAATCGGAGATATCCCGATGCCATCTGGCAACTCAAGCTCATATGCGTTCTCCTCGAATTTCTTCAGGACTTTGCATGGCCCAATCTTATTCATCTTGAGCTTGTTATATGTTCCCCTTGGGAACCTTTCTTTCCTTAAGTGTGCCAAAACCATGTCCCCAACTTCAAACTAAAGTTGTCTTTTTCGCTGATTAGCTCTGCGCTTATACTCCTGATTGGACTTCTGCAGGCGCTGCTTCACCTGTGTGTGAAGTTCCTGCATCACTTCAGTGAACTCTTCAGCACTCGCGCTGCTAGTTTCAGCCTATCCTGACTCCCTGAGCTTAGAAACTCCCCTCGGCTGTGTCCCATATAAAATCTGGAACGGACTCTTACCTGTACTCTGATTCACCGAATCATTGTACGCAAATTATGCCTGTGGTAATATCTGGTCCCAACTGCTGTGGTGTTCCATTACCAAGCCTTTCAACAGATCTCCCAGACTTCTGTTCACCACCTCGGTTTGCCCATCCGTCTGCGGATGATAAGCTGAACTAAATGCCAGATTATTTCCCAACTTCTTCCATAGCGTCCTCCAAAAATGACCTATGAATTTAGTATCCCGATCCGAGACTATGCTTCTCGGCAATCCATGCAATCTAACAATCTCTTTGAAAAATAAGTTTGCGATGTGGGTCGCATCGCTGGTCTTCTGAAATGGAATAAAATGTGACATCTTCGAGAACCTGTCTACCACCACAAAGATGGAATCAACTCCTCGCTGTGTCCTCGGCAAACCCAACACGAAATCCATACTGATTGCCTCCCATGGCCTCTCAGATATGGGCAATGGCTGATATAACCCCGTGTTTTTCTTTCGGCCCTTTGAATGTTGACATATCCTGCATCGGTCAACAAATCGTTTAACATCGGCTCGCATGCCCGGCCAATAATATGATTCACTCAGCTTGGCGAATGTTTTATCATGCCCAAAATGACCTGCTAATCCACTGCTGTGCTTTTCTCTCACCAAATTCTCCCTCATGGAGCAATTCGGTATGCACAATTGATTGCCCCTGAACAACAATCCTTCCTGGATCATATATTCCAGCCATTGACTCCGATCCCTGAGAACTGGATTCTCAGCTGCCTCATAAGCTTCCCGAAAATCTGCATCACCTGCATACATATCTTTGAGGTTTTCAAAACCCAAGGTTTTGACCCTGAACTCCTGCAGCAATAAACATTTCCTACTCAAAGAGTCAGCCACTTTGTTAGCAGTCCGTGAAATGTGTTTGATTACAAATGTGAAATTTTGCATGTACTCTACCCATTTTTCATTCTTTTGGTTCAACTTGTCCTGTTGACTTATAAACTACAATGCATGATTGTCGCTATACAAAACAAACTCCTTGGGTATCAAGTAATGCCTCCACTTTTTCAATGCCTGTACAATGGCATATAATTCTTTATCATACGTGGAGTATTTCAGCTTGGCATCATCCAACTTCTCGCTATAATATGCCATAGGTCTGTCATCCTGACTCAGGACCCCTCCAATAGCATACCCACTCGCATCACACTTCACCTGGAAGGTTTTCTGAAAATCAGGCAACACCAGAATTGGTTGCTCTGTGATCTTTCGCTTCAACAAATTGAAGCTCCTCTCAGCCTCTGCTGTCCAATGAAAAACTTTATGCCGTTTCTTCACTGTGTCCATCATTGTTGTGCTAATTCCACTAAAATTCCGAATGAATTTCCTGTAGAAACTAGCTAAACCATGGAAGCTCCTCACCTTGAAAACATTTCTCGGTGATGGCCAATTCCGAATCACTTCCACCTTTTCAGGATCCATCTTCAACTCATTAGCCGAAATTACAAAACCCAGATATATGAGCTCTGTCTTCATGAAGGAACACTTCTTCATGTTAATTAATATCTTCTCCTGCTGTAGCCTCCTCATTACAATGGCCAAATGTTTTAAATGTTCAGCCCTGGTCTTGCTGAAAATCAGGATGTCGTCCAAATACACGACCACAAATTTGCCAATGAATTCCCGCAGGACTTCATTCATCAGCCTCATAAAAGTGCTCGGCACATTTGTCAAGACAAACGGCATGACCAGCCATTCGTACAAACCCTCATTTGTTTTGAATGCTGTCTTCCATTCATCTCCTTCTCTCATCCGGATCTAGTGATATCCGCTCTTGATATCAATATTTGAAAAATAATTTGCCCCACTCAGGCAATCCATCAAGTCATCCATTCTCAGCAGTGGAAATATGTACCTGATGGTGATTTTATTTATCGCTCTGGAGTCTATACACATTCTCCAGCCTCCATCCTTCTTCGGACTTAGCACTGTCGGAACAGCACACGGACTGAGACTCTCTCTGACCAGTCCTTTGTCCAGCAGATCCTGTACCTGCCTTTTGACTTCCTCATTCTCCTGAAGTGTCAATTTGTATGCTACATTGTTCAGCAAGCTTGCTCCGGGTATGAGGTCGATATGATGACTCACACTCCGCATCGGTGGAAACAAACGAGGTAATTCGTCCACGATGATATCAGCGAACTCTCCCAACAGTTCCTGAATCTCCTCCGGTAAGTCGTCTACTCTTGTGCTTGTCAAGACGATTCTCGGCTTCCTGACAACAAAGAACTGTGGATCTTCATTCTTCTCCATCTCACTGAGAAGTTCCTTCCCACTCATGAGAAGTATAGTACTGCTCACTTTCGGCTTTACTTCCTTATCTTTTATCGGAAGCAGCTTATGTAATTTCCCATTCTTCTCCAGAGTGTATGTGTTCATCCTCCCATCATGAACCACATTTTGGTCATACTGCCATGGTCTACCCAGCAAGATATGACACACATCCATGGGAATAACATCGCATAGAATCTCATCATGATAATTCCCAATTTTAAACTTAACTAAGCATTGTTTAGAGACACTTACCCGGTGTCCTTTCTGTAACCATGAGACTTTATATGGACTCGGGTGCTTAGTTGTTTCCAGCTCTAATTTCTCCACCATCTCGGTCGAAACGAGATTATCGGTGCTCCCACTGTCAATTATGACTTTGCATTTTCTGTCCTTGGCTATGCAAGACGTTCTGAACAGTCTGCTCCTTTGCACTGATCTTTCCACCTCTTTCTCAGGTGTCAAAAGGGTCTTATGCATTCCAAGCGACCTTCCGCTGTCTGCATCTTCATTCTCAGCATCATGCCTCTGTGCCTCAGTGATGTGATTTTCATTTCTATCCAATTTCCGGTCTGGACAATACACGGCTTTGTGTCCGTCCTTCCCACATGTAAAACAGGTGAGGATTCCTCCTCGGCCTCTTCCTCTACCTCGGGTTCGAGGAATAGAATTGGCGTCAGCATATCCTCCACCCTACTCGGTATGCTGCCTCCTCGGCTCAGCATATTGTTGCCTCTGTTCAGTTTGTGGCTGCCTCTGCTGTGAGGTTCCACCTCTCTCAACCTTTCCCTGAGGCTTTTGCCACTCCTCCTTGGGCTTCTGAGTTCTTTCTTGGGAAACCGCCTTGCCTCTGGGCTGACTCCTGCCTCGCCCTCACTGTCCTTGCTTGCGGCTCAGCTTTTCTTCGGCTTTAAGAGCCATCTGGTATGCATCCTCAACTGTTCGGATGGTAACCATGCTTAATTCATCCTGAATGTCGTACCTCAGACCATTCAGGTATCTCGCCACCTTCTCATCATCACTCTCCCGATGACCTACTCGGATGTTGATCCTATAAAATTCTTCGGTGTATTCCTTCACCGTCATCATCTTCTGTCTCAGGTTCTGCATGCACCTGAACAGAGTGATCTGGTAATCTCTCGGGATGAATTTTTCTTTCATCTTAGCGATCATCCGATCCCAGCTCTTGATCTTCTGTTTTCCTTTGCAGCGCCTATCCGCCTGCAACTCGTCCCACCATAAGGCTGCATGTCCTTTCAGCTTAGTAACAGCGTGCCTTATCTTCTTGTCCTCTTTGATATCCTCATAATCAAAGTAGGTGTCGAGTGCTCGGATCCAATCCAGCAACTCTTCTGCATTTAGACTCCCCTCATAGACGGGAATGTTTGTCTTTGTCTTTGAGCTCATCCTGGCGATGGCTCTAATCAACCTCTCTGTCGAGGCATCCTCTGTTGTGACCTCTTTTGCATTGTGTCCAGCTTCCTCTTCAACCTCGGAATCACTGAACTCTACTGCACCAGCTCCACGTCTCTGCGTAGTCTCCATCTCCTCAAGCCTTGCTCGAAGATCTCTCATTTGGCGTTCCATCTCTGCATTCCCTGCCGGCCTTCATCTCCTTTGGGCATCCCTGTCTTCTCGATCAGGTGACTGCCTCTCTCTTCTGGGAAGCATGGTGTACTTCTGTCTCTGCTACAAAAAACAGAGATGTACCTGCTCTGATACCAGTTGGTGCCGAGTCGCTCAACCTCCACGGCCCGACCCGCTTCTCACCAAGACCTTCCGTACCTTGGCCCAAAGAGTTGAAATACTCTTCAATTCCCATATTGGGACTTCTTCTCACCCACATGACACTCTTTTCATCTCCCAGCAGTCACCTCGGGAAATCGGGCTTCGCGATCTCGCGAACCCTGTGTTCTGTCCTCGAGCAACTCAAAACCCCGATCCCCGATCCCCGATGGTCAACGGTCAACACTTCCGCACGTCGGGGATTTCTCTATCGGGAAATCAGCGATTGTGGGGATATGATTCACTTGCACCATAAAACTCCGAACCCCGAACTCTGATTTGATGCCACCTGTCAACGCCTCCGATTGGTGCTTAAAATATGACACCTGTTTCCCCACTCGTGCTATCGGGAGATCGCGGTTTAGGAATTCGTGATTCTAATACACAAGGTCACAGACCTTGCCAAACCCTGAATCCCAACTCCTTGGGATCTTGCACCACGTGTCCTTGCTCTGATCGACGACTCTCGTTGATTCGGGAATTCGCGACTCGCGATTTTGACGTGCATGCAACTCTTGCTTCGCCAAACGTCGAACGCTGAATCCCGATGGCTTTGACCCTTCCTATGCCTACGGGTTAACTTCCCCATAGCTCCTCCACGATCAAATGATCGATGGGGTTTCGTGATCCTCCTCCGCGAACCTCGACCGTCGGCTCTCCTCTTTGGAGATTTCTTTGCTCCACAACTTCTCTCGGTTCGAATCTCACCTGGGTCTGTTCCTGTGATGTTCACAATGGAACTATCCCTCCTGAGCTTGATCCCTCTGACTCCTTCAAAGATTTCACTAGCGCTTTTCTCAACTGACCTCCAACAACTCTCAAAGTGTTGGATCCTTCAGATTCTGTGGACTCACAGCCACAGTGAACCCTGTCTTCCTTTGCTCAGACAAACTACTGAGACTTCAACCTTGGCCTGCACTTTGCCCACACGGCTCTGTCAACCCAATTCAACTTCTGGGTGAATGAGGATGAAGTTTTAACTGCTGAGCCTCATCAACGCACTCTATGTGGATGAATTCGACTGCACTCTATGCAGGAATCTCCTGGCTCAGACAGAGAAACAATTGAAATTCATTCTCGTCTCTCAAACTTCAGTTGAAATCCTGAAGACTCATACACAGCATATTCAAAAACAAGTGCATGATAGAAAACAACCATACATGAGCATAATATCAACACAGAGAAACAACACAAACCATGAAGCTGAATCAATGGCTCTCTTCTATTAATTCAATCTGTACATGGGTGTTTTGCACAAGTTCTCTGCTCCGCTCTTTTCTTCTGGATGCAAGAATGATACAATAATACAAAGGAGGGTGCCTATATTCCATTTGCCCTCTCGAAATCTGAAGCTATCAAATCTATAATAAATTTCTATCTACAACATTAAAACTAATAAATGCCTTCCTATGTATTATACAATACAAGTGCGCTTCATTACATCAACTCATTAATGTTTGGTGCAACCCGATCAAGATGTTTCCAAAATTTGGTGCTGGCATTGTCCAGTTGTGTCTACTCCACGCGCTGGCTCGCTTGATGAGTGAGCAATGCTCCTGCATCATTAGATCTCAAGACTTTTGCAGAGACGTCATATTTTGTTTTCAAGACGTAGAACCATGTCTTTCGAGAGTAGTCATCTATGAATAAGACATAGTATATAAAGTTTCCTAATAATGTGTAATATCCCTCGACCGAACCTAAGTGTAAATGTAATGCAAGTGTACTTAAGCTGGTGAGTTGTTTTGACATCATTTTGTAATGCACCTTTCATGGCATAGTGCACGCATGTACTGCACAGTAAAATGATGTAGTGTGCACATTCCCAAATACCGCGCATAGTAACTAAAGTGCACGCAGTATGGAGGTCAGCGAGCCTTGTGTATATGATATGTGTTATAGGCTGGTGAGCTAGTTATTATAAGTTGTGATGCTTATGTTTTGGAATTAGGCCAGAGCACCTAGATGTTAAAGGCCAGTGCGCCTATTTTGTATATGTCTCATGATTAATATAAAATACATCTCTGTGCACAGACCAACCACGATAAAAGAGATGGGGGACTGAACTCCACCAGTTAGGGAAAGGGAGGGCCAAACGTTAAGGGAAAGGGCTAATCTACAGAGGTTAAGCCAAAAATGAATATTATATTAATATTTCTTAAAACATAAAGTATGGATAATTATTTTATCATAAGTTCTAAAGTTGGGGACAAGTGGACCAAAGTAGCTTCCAACATGACAAGTGTCGAGTTGGGGACATCCATACATATCATGGGGACTAAGTTCATTTTCACACTTACATTCATCCTTACCATGATTTAGACGGTCATCTCTCCCATGATTCCTTCCATTATTCAGTCATCCAGTCAATGATTCCATGATCATTTCACACACTCAGTTAGTTATCCTTCAGACATTCATTTCACTATATCTGAGCCTGTTTCCATAACCATTTCCTATTGGTGTACCTGGTTAGCTTGGGAGCGGGATTGAAGAAGCGGGTTTTCAGGCCTGTGGGAAATTGAAGAGGTGGGTTGTTAGGCCCATGAGCAATTCTCTGAGTGAGAGAATTGCTGGGAATTGATTTCCTGAAGGTTCTAAACTGCAGCTATAATGCTCTGAGACTTCTTGTTTGACCTGTTGTTGAAGCCCTGGAAGGGAAGTGGGGTAGCCGAAGCACTGTTGAGAAGAGAAGGGGAACACTTCCTTGGGTGGGACAGACATGTGGGGAATGAGAGGTTGTAGGCTGTTAGTTGAGTGAGCACCTGAGACGAAGTCTTTCCTATTGTCTATGAGCCTTTAGCTTGGTTAGGAATCCCTTTACCTGGGTGGAGTTTAGTCCCAACTCGGGGGTGAGTCACTGTTGAGAGTGATGAACAGAGTATTCTAAGGCTGGAAGGTTCGTGGATGGTCTGTACATAGTTTTTGAAAATATTTCCAAGATAAGTACCAATCGTACGATAAATTTACATGCTGCATTGTTATTTACGTGCTTATGTTACAGTTTATCATATGTGTGATTATAACTGTCTGTATGTTTATGGGTATTTCCTTGTATATGCTGCATGTCCGTGTTTACTATTATTTCAGTATGAAATCATATATTTATAGAATGTAATTGTTTGTTTACATTTATATGTAAAGCTTCTGCAAGAGTGTTTTATGTATATGTTATAATTGCATGTAGTTTGAAGAGAAAATTTATGTGGCATAGCTCAGTTGGATACTGGGAATGTTACCGTATGTTTCGCAGTGAGAGAACAAAAGTGTTCCCTCATGTAGCGTGGCCCGAACATGGGTGTCCCGGGACGTTACAATATGGTATCAGAGCTTCAGTTCCAACACTGAGCCTGGATGGGCCGGAAAGGTTCAGTTGAAGCAAATATTCATAGAAGATTAATTTCGAAGTGGCCAAATTTTCAAGTCATAGAACGTCCATGGAAAATCTTGGCACTGCGTGGAAAATGTTGGCATACAGGTGTGCGTGGTAAATTGTGGCACCGCGCAGAAGAGTATTGTGTGTGGATGCATGCACTAAATTTAGCATTGCATGGTGAGCGCACACATAGTAATGTGCACATGGTGTGCGCAACATTGCAAACACATACGAGTTTGTTCGTGTGCGCATAGTATGAGTATAAGTTGTCTCATGATTGTGTATTCAATGGTGTGTGCATATTATTGTGTGCGGTGGGGTATATTGAACTTCGGCATGGTGCAATGCATAGGGAGAAATGCATGTGGAATATCAGTGCGCGATACCAAAACTGTGCGCAATGGATATTGGCAGACAACGCAAAAGTAGAGCGTGCAAGTTATTGGCGGGATGGAGAAGAAATGCATAGTGGATATAGGTGTGCGAAAGCATGATTTACCTTGTGGTGTTGCTGTGCACGATAAATATGGGTGTACAGGTTGAATTTTTGTGCACGCGAAGTCATTTGAAAGGCGATGAGTCTGAGTTTCATAGAAAATTTGCATGGTATTAGAGGAAAAATAAACACACAACCGCATCAGAGCATTATTTAAAATGAATTTTGAGTTGGTTTGAGAAGAAATAAATATAGTCTAAATTGCTAAGACGATGAATTCTGGGTTTTATATTCCTCTGATTCAGACAGATGGAAGTGAAATATAAGCTTACAAGAAAGCATACTATGAAAAAAAACAAGACTCATAACACCACTAGTTAGAATCTTGTAATAAACAGTCCAAAATCCACTTCTGCATTTATATAATCGTATTAATCCCAAAATTACAAAAAGGAAATGATAAAATTTATCCTATTGTAAAGAGACCATTTAAGAACATGCCTATCATCTCTGGAGCCCCTTACCTCTGCTACCATCCGTCCAAAAATTTATGAAATGTACTTTTATTCGAGGACTCATTTCATCTTAGTGATCTCCTCCTTTAAAGTATCTAACCAGACCGGTTGATTCTCTCCAACACTTTCAGTTGTTTTAGCGATGGTTTCTTTCTTCTATCACTTACTCTGTTTCTTCTTAACAACTAGTCTGTTGATGATCAAATCCCTCATGGTGGGATTTAGCATGGCTTCCAATTTTGAGTCTGTGGCAGGTTTTGTGTGAAACTTAGTTGCTAGTATATGTGCGATTATCCTTTCCTTCTTATACATAAGAAAATCTACCACGTTGCCTGAAGAACTAGTCTCATTGGATATAGCTTTGTCCATGTACCTCAATTTCGTGGACACCGAAATTCTTTTACAAAGATCAGAAGGTCGAGAAAATGTAGAGATTACTCCATTTATGGATAAGATGATGCCTCCATACTTGAGAATTGGTATTTATAGAGTCCCAATCATGAATCACAAACAGACTTAGGTACAAATACGTTGGTTTGTCATGCACGGTTAATCCATTTCAAATGATTATCTTTTGAGTTTGTTATATGGCGACGTTCACTTGACATCATAAAACTGTGAAGTACTAAATGAGTGAAATGAGGTGATCTGACTAACCATCGCCCATTCCATGAATGGTGGTTTTGACATATTGAAACACGTGACATCAAGAATTTGGCGAAAGTGGTTTTGGTAAACCACCTTTTGCCTAGATCTATCTCTGAAGGTGTCATGCATCTATGTTCTCAAGAATTGGATCTTATCTAGAACTGTCATGGTGATAACACTAGGAAATCAGGAGAAATAATTCTGATGTATATATTGAACCAAAAATGGTTCATATTTTTCATGAATTGTTGAATTAGTTAGACTGATAAGTTTTCAATGGTTGCACATTTTGCAGAACTAACAACAACTAGATCAGATCAGATCAGTAAAGAGTCCATAGGAATGGAATAGGCACAGGGGAATTACAGTCAGCAAGATGAGATCAGAGGGATGGATGTCCATTTGGGCATTGAAGGAACAAAATCCAATGGACATGGAGAAGAAAGGAATGAAAACATGAATATGGCAGAGACCATTAAAAATTTGCAGAAGGATGTCCAAAGCCATAAGGCTGATAATGGAAGGCTTATGAGAGCCAAGGAGAAACAGGATGACTTCAACATGAATTTATTGGAGGGCTTGAACAAAATAGAAAAGAAATTGGATAAGGAGAGTGGATTAAGAAAATCTAGAAGTCACAAGCCTTCGGATGAGAAAATAAAAGCAAGAAGTGTTAGCAGACACCACCATCACTCCCCAAGGCATTCCAATAAGAGAGAAGGAAACAACTCAAGTCCATCCCCTGTCAGAAGGCATAAGAGGTCTGGGGTGAATGAGCTACGAGGAGAAATGAACAAAATCAAATCTCCTACATTTGATGGTGAGCACAAGAAGGATGAAGATGCAAAAACATGGTTGTTGGGCATGAGAAAGTATTTTCAATTGCATAATTATTCTTCTCATGCAGAAGGTAGAATTTCTATCTATCAACTCAAGGGAAAGGCCTCCATGTGGTGGGATCAACTTGTTCAGGTGAAACACATTAAGGAGAAAAGTGTTACTTGGAGGGAATTTGGCGCAGACGTCACCTCTTTCTCGGCAAAGCCTCTATGCTGACCTCCCAATCTTAATGGATCATTCTAACTTCACCTTAGAGCCGAAGTGGCTCTTTCGATTCCTCACTAGAATCTTTGTTAAAAACCCAATTCACATGTCCTTCTTTTTCCCCGGTCACAGCTTCTGTGTATACCTGGTCTCTTCCCGATCGAAATTTTGGGTTTCAGGGTTTCTCGATCCTCATTGTCGAGAACCTCAACCTTCTCGATCCCCCGATCTCCGATATCCTGAAATGCTGAAACGACTTCAACATCGGTTAGTCCCCGTGGATACCTTTTGGTCCATGTGACCACTATTTCATATGATCGCATTCCTAAGTCTTTTGTGATTTTGGGCTTTTGAATGCCGAAACGCATGGACCCTTTGTCCTCAGGATTCCTGATCCTCCGAATCCTGATTTCCCAAAATGGTCTCCCTTTCAGGATTTTCCTTCGAAGACCTAGATTGTTGCCACGCGTCCCCTAGAGATGGATGGTCCTCGTCACTTCGCGGTTCCGGGAACTAAAATGATTATGGGTTCTTTCCCTCGGAACTCCCGAAGTTCCGATTCTTGACCTCCTATATGATGAAATGATGTCATTTGGCCCCACACCGGAGCTTTCCACCTTATCGAGGTTTCAGACTTCACAGTTCTGAAATCTGCATGCTTCCTGTCTTCAGGATTCACGAAACGTTGAATCCCAAAATGCCGATGGCTTCCGATCTCCACCACATGTCCCAATCGATGGACAGTCCTCGATCATTCACAATTTCACGAAGTCAAATTCCAGTGTCCTCCTGTTCTCCTGAACCCCGGAAATCCGACATGTGAAATGCCAACGGGCTCTTGATCGTCTCCACCTGTCTCACTGACGGACAGTCCTGATTCAGTCTTGGGATTTTGCGACTTGTGATTCCCTGATGTCGCAGTTTCTTTGTCAACTTAAAACCCCGGTAGCCAAAATATCGACGAGTGCTTGATCTCCGCCACGTGTCCCAACAAATGGGTGGTCCAGATCAAGATCGGGGTTTCCACTATGAAGTGACCCGATCTCCTGTCCTCTAGACTACCGATATCCCGAATTCCGAAGTTCTGATATCCCGATGCCTTTCGGGACCTTCACTCTGCCTACGAGAGTTTAAACCTCTTGCAACTCCAGTCAGATCCTACAGCTGATGGGTAACTAGGTGAGGATCCAATGACTCACGATATCCTGAGCTTGAAACTCCGGAAACAACCGTAACCTCCTTGGTTCTCTATCAGATCAAATGGTTGGCGGGATTTCACTAATTTTCTACAAAGAATTTTGACCGTTCATCTCTTCCCTTCGATGACTTAGCAGGTTCGAATCCTTTTGAGTTTTTTCACGACTTCAAGCCTTTCAAGAAACTCCTGCACGCATTCCTTGCGGCAACCCTTAATCACTTTAGTATTGAACTCCTTTAACTCTGTGCACTCCTTGCAGTAGCAGTCCTTCAATAGATTCTCACGTTTCAAACCCTGGATTCAAGCTTGGTCTGTGAACACATTGCACAACTCCTGTGCCTAACTGCACCTTTGAGGAAATGAGAATAAGAGTTAACTTATCTGAGCCTTCAGAGATAAGACCTCTGAACCCTTTTTGTCAACGCACTCCTTGCGAACAATTCAACTGCACTCCTTGCAGGAACCCTCGCTTAGATAGAGAAACAATTGAAACTCATTTCCTAACTCTTTCTCTCTCATAATTCAAACATTTAACCAGAAATCATCCATACACAGCATAGAAAGCAAATGTATAATAGAAAGAGTAAAATTATGAACATACCATTCAGCATACACATACAAGAAACAACTACAATGCCATGAATCTGAATTAAGACTTCTTATATTAACTTAATCTCTGTATAGGGGTGTTTTTCAATTACAGTTTCTCTATTCCATCTCTATATGCTTTCTCTCCCTTCTTGGTAAGGTTCTTCACTACTCCTCCTACACTATTACAATGATGGTGTCTATATTCGTTTTCCCTCCACTCCTAAAACTATCTAATCAGAGAATTCAAAGCTACCTACTAACATAAATGCCTTCTTAGTCCTTCAGACAAGAGTGGGTCACTCAAGGTCTAATTACAATCTATAAGTATGCCTCTCCTTAACTGTTACATTTACGTTTGGCGCATCTATCTTCAAAAGTTTTTAAACAATTTATCATGTGTCTAAAATGTAATGGCACTTGCCCCACGCTCGCTTGATGTTGGCGATGCTCCTGCATCATACTCCCTCGCTTGAAATTTTTCATGGGCTCCTGTCCATGAGCTCTCGCACGGTCTGTCCATGCTTCTGAATATCTGCTTCATTCTCCCATCTGGCGTCTTCAACTGGATGTCCTTTCCACTTGACCAAGTATTCAAAGTATTGTTTTCTTTTGGTCTTCTTGCTAATTATTTTGTTTAGTATGCTTTCCATCTATGGCTTCTCTGCAACAGGCATCTGTTTTGTCCACTGGATCTCTGGTTGTTCATCACTTGTTCCTGCTTCCTCAGTTTTGTATGGGTACAAATCTGAGACATTGAATATCGGAGAAATTTTGATCCCATCGGGTAATTCAATCTCATAAGCATTTGCCCCAAATTTCCTCAAGACCTTACATGGTCCAATCTTCTTCATCTTCAGTTTGTTATATGTCCCCTTCAGGAACCTTTCCTTTCTCAGATGTGCTAGAATCAAATCACCAACCTCAAACTAAATTTGTCTCCTGTGTTGATCTTCCCTGCGCTTATACTCCTGGCTCGAGTTCTGTAAATGCTCCTTCACTTGGTTGTGAAGTTGTTTCATCACCTCTGCGAAGTCTTCTGCACTAGAACTCCTAGTCGCAATCTATTCTGAATCCCCCAGCTTAGAAATTCCTCTCGGCTGCATGCCATAAACAATTTGAAATGGAATTTGTCCTGTGCTTTTGTTAACTGAGTCATTATAAGCAAATTCTGCCTATGGTAATATGTTGTCCCATTGGCTGTGGTGTTCTATCACCAAGCTCCTCAGCAAGTCTACTAAACTCCTGTTTACCACTTCTGTCTATCCATCCGTATGAGGATGATAAGCCGAACTGAACGACAAGTTAGTTTCCGGCTTCTTCCATAAGGTTCTCCAGAAGTGTCCCACAAACTTAGTGTCTCGATCGGAAACTATGCTCCTTGGTAAGTCATGAAGTTGAATGACTTCTTTGAAAAACAAATTCGCAATGTGAGTTGCGTCGCTGGTTTTCTGACATGGAGTAAAGTGTGCCATTTTGGAAAATTTATCCACCACCACAAAGATTGATTCAAACCCTCTTTGTTTTCTTGGCAACCACAATATGAAATCCATGCTGACTGCATCCCACGGCCTCTCAAGTATTGGAAATGGTTGATAAAATCCTCCATTCTGTCTCTTTCCTTTCGAATGCTGGCAAATTCTGCATCTGTCCATGAATCTCTTGACATCTTCTCGCATTCCTGGCCAAAAATATGACTCATTCAATTTTTCGAATGTCTTGTCGTGACCAAAGTGCCCAGCCAATCCTCCACTGTGTTTCTCCTTCAACAAATTCTCCCTCATGGAGCATTTTGGAATACAAAGTTGATTACCTTTAAATAGTAATCCTTCTTGGATCATGCATTCTGTCCATTGGCTTCTATCTCTGAGAATTGGATTCTTAGCTGCCTCATATGCCTCCTTAAAATCTGGATCATCTCTGTACATGTCCCCGAGGTCATCAAAACCCAGTGTTTTAACTTTGAACTCCTGCAACAACAAACATTTCCTGCTCAAAGCATCAACAACCTTGTTAGCAATTCTAGAAATATGTTTAATTACAAAAGTAAAGTTTTTCATCTATTCAACCCATTTTACATGTCTTTGATTCAACTTTTCCTATTGAGTCACAAACTGCAGTGCATGATTGTCACTGTATAAGACAAACTCCTTCAGAATCAAATAGTGTCTCCACTTCTTCAATGCTTGAATGATAGCATAGAACTCCTTGTCATATGTGGAGTATTTCACCTTCGCTTCATTCATCTTATCGCTGAAGTATGCTATCGGCCCATCTTCTTGACTCAAGACTGCCCCTATTGCAAATCCACTTGCATCACATTTCACTTGAAATGTCTTTTGAAAATCAGGCAACACCAGAATTGGTTGTTCCGTGATTTTCCTCTTCAATAGATTAAAACTCTTCTCAGCCTCTTCTGTCCAGTGAAAAGATTTGTGTCTTTTCTTCACTGTGTCCATCATCGGTGCACTAATTCCACTGAAATTCCTGATGAAATTCCAGTAGAAACTAGCCAATCCATGAAAACTTCTCACCTCAAATATGCTCTTCGATGATGGCCAATTCTTGATCACCTCCACCTTATCTGGATCCATCCTCAATTTATATGCAGAAATAACAAAACCCAAATAGATGAGTTCTGTCTTCATGAATGAGGATTTCCTCATGTTTATCAACAACTTCTCTTGTTGTAATCTCTTCATCACTGTAGCTAAGTGTTTTAGATGCTCTACCTCTGTTTTACTGAAGATCAGTATATCATCCAGATACACAATGACAAATTTTCCAATGAACTCCTTTAGGACTTTGTTCATCAACCTCATGAAGGTACTTGGTGCGTTTGTTAAACCAAACGACATAACAAGCCATTCATACAACCCTTCGTTATTCTTGAAGGTTGTTTCCATTCATCACCTTCCCTCATATGAATCTGGTGATATCCACTTTTCAAATCAATCTTCGAAATAAAATTTGCTCCACTTAAGAAATCCATTAGATCATCCATCCTTGGCAACGGAAATCTGTACATGATGGTTATCTTGTTGATTTCCCTTGAATCAATACACATCCTCCAGCCTCCATCTTTCTTTGGACTGAGTACTGTCGAAAAAACACATGGACTCAAGCTTTCTCTAACCAACCCTTTATCCAACAAATCCTGGACTTGTCTTTTGACTTCTTCATTCTCCTACGACGTTAATATGTACGCTTCTTTGTTTAGTAAACTGGCTCCAGGTATGAGATCAATATGATGACTCACACTTCTGATCGACGGAAATGAATGAGGTTGTTCATCCACTACTATGTCAATGAACTCTTCCAGTAGTTCTTGAACCTCTTCTGGTAGATCATCTACCCTTGTGCTGGTTAAAACAATTGTTGGCTTCCTGACGACAATGAATTGTGGTTCCTCCTTCTTCTTGACCTCGTTAAGGAGTTCCTTCCCACTCATGAGAAGTACAATGTTACTTACTTCAGGTTTCACTTCCTTATCTTTGATTGGAAGAAACACGTGAGTTCTCCCATTCTTCTCTAGGGTGTATGAATTCATCCTCCCATCATGAATCACATTTCTGTCATATTGCCACGGTCTACCCAACAATAGATGACAAACATCCATGGGAATAACATCACAGAGTATCTTATCATTATATCCTTCTATCTTAAATTCAACTGAACATTGTTTAGTGACATTTACCTGATGTCCTTTTTGTAGCCATGAAACTCTATATGGACTTGGATGTTCAGTCATCTCCAGCTCCAGCGTTTCTACCATCTTTGTTGAAATAAGATTATCTGTGCTACCACTATCCACAATGACCTTGCATACCCCATCCTTGGTTTTGCAAGCAGTCCGAAAAAGTCTGTTTCTTTGGACTGAACTCTCCACCTCCTTCTTTGGTGTTAAGATAAATTTTTGCATCATCAGTGATCTTCCGCCTTCAACATCCTCTGCCTCAAAATTCTGCATCTGTGCTTCAGAAATGTGAGTCTCACCACCTTATTTCTTCTTGTCTGGACATTCATAAGATTTGTGTCCATTTTTCCCACACTTGAAGCACTTTATTACTCCACCTCTTCCTCTTCCTCTACCTCTAGTACGAGGAAAAATATTATTATCAGCATAATCTCCTCTTTATTCGGTATGCTGCCCTCTCTATTCAGCATATTTCCCTCGCTATGAGGTTCCACCTCTTTCAGTTCAAGTCTGAGGTTTCTTCCAGTCCTCCTTGGGTTTCTGATTTTTATCTTGGACAACTGATTTTCCCCTGGCTTGACTTTTGCCTCGGCCTCTTTGATCCTTCTTTTGGCTCAGCTTCTCTTCATCCTTTAGAGCCATATGATAAGCATCTTCCACCATTTGGATGGTTACCATGCTCATCTCATCCTGAATGTCATATCTTAGGCCATTCATGTACCTGGCAACCTTTTCATCATCACTTTCCCAATGACCTGCCCTGATGTTAAGCTTGTAGAATTCTTCAGTATATTCCTTCACTGTCATCAGCTTCTGTCTCAAATTTTTCATTCTTCAAAACAGAGTAATCTGGTAATCCCCGGGGATTAATTTTTCCTTCATCTTCGTGGTCATCCTATCCCAACTCCTGATTTTTTGCTTGCCTTTGCATCATCTTTCAGCTTGTAGTTCATCCCACCACAATGTTGCATGTCCTTTCAACCTTGTGACGGCATGTCTTACCTTCTTGTCTTCCTCAATATCTTCATAGTCGAAATAAGTGTCTAGAGCTCTAATCCAATCTAGAAGCTCTTGAGCATCCAGGTTTCCCTCATAAACTAGGATGTCCATTTTTGCCCTGGCACCCATCCTTGCGACAGCTCTAATCAAGCGTTCATTTGCGACATCTTCCACTGAAACTTCTTCTTCTTCATGTTCAACTTCATTTTCACTTTTGGAATCACTAAGATCCCCAATACCGATTGCGTGTCTCTGTGTTGTCTCCATGTCCTCAAGTCTGACGCGTAAATCATGCATTTCTCTTGCCATGGATGGGTCAGGCATCTGCCTACCTCTTCTTCTTTGTATTTCCCTTTCCTCTGGTGGATTGGGTGTTTGCATGTCCCTTCTTCTTGGAAGCATGGTGAATCTTCCTTTTCCTTGCCACAGAAAGCAAAGAACCATTTTCTGGGCTCTGATACCAAACCTGGCGCAGACGTCACTTATTTCTCGGCAAAACCTCTGTGCTGACCTCCTGGTCTTAACGGATCATTCTAACTTCACCTTTGAGCTGAAGTGGCTCTTTTGATTCCTCACTAGAATCTTTGTTAAAAACCCAATTCACAGGTCCTTCTTTTTCCCCTGTCACTGCTTTTGCGTATACCTGGTCTCTTCCCGACCGAAATTTTGGGTTTCGGGGTTTCGCGATCCCCATTGTCAAGAACCTCAACCTTCTCGATCCCCCAATCTCCGATATCCCGAAATGCCGAAACAGATTCAACAACGGTTATTCCCCGTGGCTACCTTTTGGTCCATGTGATCATTATTTCATATGATCGCAGTCCTAAGTCTTTCGCGATTTTGGGCTTTCAAATGCTGAAACGCATGGCCCCTTTGTCCTCAGGATTCCCGATCCTCCGAATCTTGATTTCCTGAAATGGTCTTCCTTTCAGGATTTTCCTTCGAAGACCTATATTGTTGCCATGCATACCCTAGAGATGGATGGTCCTCGTCACTTCGCGGTTTCGAGAACTAAAATGCTTATGGATTCTTTCCCTCGGAACTCCCAAAGTTCCAATTCTCAACCTCCTATATGTTGAAATGACGTCAGCCAGCCCCACACCAGATATTTCCACCTTATCAAGGTTTCAGACTTCACAGTTCCTAAATGTGTGTGCTTTCTGTCTTCAGGATTCACGAAACGCTGAATCCCGAAATGCCGACGGCTTCCGATCTCCACCATGTGTCCCAACCAATGGATGGTCCTCAATCATTTGCGATTTCATGAAGTCAAATGCTGATGTCCTCCTGTTCTCCTGAACCCCAGAAATATGACATGCGAAATGTCGATGGGCTCTGGATCGTTGCCACCTGTCTCACTGACGGACAGTCTTGATTCAGTCTCGAGATTTCGCGACTTGCGATTCCCCGATGACCCAGTTTCTCTGTCAACTTAAAACCCTGGTAGCTGAAATACCGACGGGTGCTTGATCTCTGCCACGCGTCCCAACAGATGGGTGGTCCAGATCAAGATCAGGTTTTTCACTATGAAGTGACCCAATCTCCTATCCTCTAGACTCCCGATATCCCGAATTCTAAAGTTCTGATATCCCGACGCCTTTCAGGACCTTCACGCTGCCTACGAGAGTTTAACCCTCATGCAACTCCAGTCAGATCCTATGGCTGATGGGTAACTAGGTGAGGATCCAATAGCTCACGATCTCCTAAGATTGAAACTCTGGAAATAGTTGTAACCTCCTTGCTTCTCTATCAGATCGGACAGCTAGCGAGATTTCGCTAATTTTCTACAAAGAATTTTGACCGTTCATCTCTTCCCTTCGATGACTTAGCAGGTTCGAATCCTTCTGAGGTTTTCCACAACTTCAAGCCTTTCAAGAAAATCTTGCACACATTCCTTGTGGAAACCCTTAATCACTTCGGTATTGAACTCCTTTAACTCCGCACACTCCTTGCAACGACATTCCTTCAATAGATTCTCAAGTTTCAAACCCTGGATTCAAGCTTGGTCTGTGCACACATTGCACGACTCTCGTGCCTAACTGCACCTTTCAGGAAATGAGAACAAGAGTTAACTTATCCGAGCCTTCAGGGATAAGACCTATGAACCCTTTTTGTCAACGCACTCCTTGCGGACAATTCAACTGCACTCCTTGCAGGAACCCTTGCTCAGATAGAGAAACAATTGAAACTCATTTCCTAACTCTTTCTCTCTCAGACTTCAAACATTTAACCAGAAATCATCCATACACAGCATAGAAAGAAAATGTATAACAGAAAGAGTAAAATTATGAACATGCCATTCAACATACACATACAAGAAACAACTACAACGCCGTGAATCTGAATTAAGACTTCTTCTATTAACTTAATCTCTGTACATGGGTGTTTTTCAATTATAGTTTCTTTGTTCCAACTCTATATGCTTTCTCCCCCTTCTTGGTAAGGTTCTTCACTACTCCTCCTACAATATTAAATTGAGGGTGTCTATATCTGTTTTCCCTCCACTCCTAAAACTGTCTAATCAGAGAATTCAAAGCTACCTACTAACATAAATGCCTTCTTAGTCCTTCAAACGACAGCGGGTTGCTCAAGGTATGATTACAATCTATAAGTATGCCTCTCCTTAACTATCACATTTACGTTTGGCACATCTATATTCAAAAGTTTTTAAACAATTTATCATGTGTCTAAAATGTAATGGCGCTTGCCCCACGATCGCTTGACGTTGGTGATGCTCCTGCATCAGAAATCAAGAAGTATTTTGAGAAGAAATACTTAACTAAGAGATACTATGACAAGAAAATGAAAGAGTTCTTTGAACTCAAGATTGGAAGTATGACCATAGATGAATATGAGAGAAGGTTTCTAGAACTGCTGAAGTATGTCTCTTTCATCAAGGATGAGACAGTCAAAATTCAAAGGTATTTGAGTGGATTTCCATCATTCATCAGTGACAAAATACAATATGATGAACCCAAGACATTGGAAGAGACCATAAGGCGAGCTAAATGCCTATATGATCAGCAGAAAGCAAGGCCAACTTTCCACACTACTACATATTGAAAATTTTTACGACGACCACTTGCGATGAAAGTACTCTTTCGTCGCAACATGCAAGAGAAAAAGTTTTTTTTTTCTAAAGATACCCCATGTTCGTCGCAATTTTGACGCCTACAGTTTGACTGAACTGTAATGGTCAATGTTTATCTCATAAGAGACGACCTTAGATTGGATGTCGCATAAGCGATGATAGTTGACCATAATAATTTAGTCAAACTTTACCATTGAAAATGACCTAAAATAAATAACTGTAATATATATATATATATATATATATATATATTTTAGGTCACTAATGTCGCAATTGCGACGATGGTGACCTAAAATTGGCTTATAAATATTTGACGATTTGAAGATGTTGTGACAATCTTGCTATAACAACGACAGTTCCGAAAGGGTATTTTTGTGCGGAAAAATGTCGTAGAATGTTGTTAGAGGTGGGGAAAAAAGTAAAGAGGGTGAAAAGGGTGATGGTAGATGTTATTGCCCTTGCAAAAAATGTTGCCTCAGACGTCCCATACAAATTTTAATAGCAACAACTACAAAAAATTGTAGGAAATATGGTCACATTGATGGCGGAGCGAATGAATATCGTACCATGGTAATTAGCTATATATTTATTATCTTTTTTTATTTTGTCAATTTTATATAAAATTATATATATGTATATATATTGTTTGAATGTTTGTTATAGTATACACTAATTTTGCATGATTGTTTGTAATTATAAACTTAGAGTTTCCCTCTAACTTTCCGCAAAATATTGCACCAAGTATTAGTAGAAATGATGTTGTACAAGGTGAGGAACATCATCATGACCAAGCAAATGATGATCTCATGGAAGAGGATGATGGGACAAATCAAGTTAATGATCCCATGGAAGAAGATGATGGGACAAATCAAATGATCCAAGATTTTTTTTTCGCAGTCAGATGAGGATGGGGAAAATGCTAGTATTTATGATGAACCTCTATTAGAAAAGGAAAATAAACGACTTTATGAAGGATCAAGAACAAATCTTCTCTCCGCTACATTGTTGCTGGTGAAATTAAAGGTTGAATAATTTGTCGAACACTTGTATGACACAGATACTAAGGTATGTAATATGTTTCATCTCATACTGTACATAAATGTTGATTTTTTTATATTTGTTTTTAGCGTTAATTAATTTGTAAAATAAGAATGCATTTTTTTATGTTGTAGATTGTTAGGTGAATTTTTGTTACCATCGTCAAATATTTTACCTCGCACATATCTAGGTTTGCATGCCATTATGAAAGACATTGGAATGGATTATCAAACTATAGATGCATGTCCTAATGACCATATTATATATTATGGACAACATGCTTCAAAAATCAAATTTTCACAATGTCTTATCAATAGATATCGAACCGATCAAGTAACAAAAAGGGTGCCTCAGAAGGTTCTTCGTCATATTCCCATAATTCCATGTTTGCAGCGATTGTTCATGTGTGAAAGCATAGGACAATTTATGGATTACCATGCACATAACAAAAGTGAAGATGGTGTTCTTCGAATGCCTTCCGATGGTTCTGCATTTAGGGAAATTGAGGAAAAATGGGCAGATTTCAAAGATGAACCTCGTAATGTTAGGCTTTCATTGGCAGTTGACGGTGTTAATCCATTCAGAGAGATTAGGTCTATTTACTCAGTGTGGCCTATTTTT
>ML785608.1:480631-497973 GCA_009831015.1 Picea engelmannii | reverse complement strand
ATTTTTCATATGTTTTAGTAGATATGTTAATGATTCCAAGTTTCATATTTGTATTTGACTGAAGGTCCAACTAGCTTGCAAAGTATCAAATTGAGATTTCAAGTTGATAAACCAAATATGAAATGAATCCAAGCATCATTTGACATTGTCGCAAGATAGACGAATGTAAATAATCTTGTGACGGATTTGCTATAATATCGACGAAAAAAGTTGTATGGCTTATATAGGTGAGGGGTTACAAAAGTTGTTTGATGATGCTATGGTATTAGGAGGTATAATGGTTATACTCATTAGGATTTATATCGCTTATAATGGTTGAGAGGAGTTTTAGGGTTTATCATAAACATGGATTAGAGGTTATGGGACATGGATTATAGGTTTTAGGTGTTAGGATTTATTGGGGTTAAGTGTTAGAATAAGGTTTAAGATAATATGTATGATATGGGTTGTTAGGTGATGGAAGTTAGGGGTTTTAGTTGACTAAGGGTTTGGGTTATAATTGTTAGGGGTTCTACATTAGACAAGTTATCATTTATAAGGGTCCTTGGCTATAGAGTTTAAGGAACCATTTTATATTGGTAAGGGGTTATACTATAGTTTATAATTAATATTAGGGTTAGGAGTAATATTAAGGGTTGTATAACTTAGGTGTTAAGAATGTTTTTTTAGGTATTATAAGAAATATGGTTTTCATGAGTTATAATGTTTTAAGTGTTAAATATTATAAAGTATAAGAATTGAGGGTGTGAAGTTACGGGGATGAGGATTATATGAGTTGTAGGTTTTAGTGGTTATAGTTTTCAAAGGTTATATGGATTAGAGGTTATATAAATTATATGGGTTAGAGGCTGTAGATGTTAACATGTAGGGGTTAAAATAATTAAGGGTTGGGATTTATTGGATTAGGGGTTATATGGATTAGAAGTTACAAGGATTATATGGGTTATATGTGTTATGTTATCACTCCAAGAAACTCTTTGGGGTTGTAGGCCAAAGATTCAGTTGAGAAAAACTTTGATCTGGGAAAAAATACACCTTCGCTGGCCAGTCTCAGGTTTCACCAGCTATTTTTCCTTAAGATTTGCTAATTAGCTGGTGAAAGCTCTTCTTTTCATCAACTAACTGGTTATAATTCAACCTTCTGCAGTGGTGAAAGTTCTGTCTTGGTCAAAAAGGAAAATCCTTGCTGGTCAAAACAGAACTTGTTTCTTGGATGATTCGACACTTAGGATATTTGTTGTCTTCATCATATCCATCTCTGTTTTGGTCTCCATCGTAACCACCTCGGCCCCTATTACCACCTCCACCATAGGAAAATTTCCCTTGAGGTTGCTAAATTTGTAATTCTTTAAGCTCCAAACCCATGTCATTCAACTAATCTTGGACTTGAGGCATAAGTGGCTTGGGACTGTATAGCAGATGAATTTTCCTGAGCTGAGTAACCAGGGGAAGTTATTTGGCCCCTCAGATTTGGACTTTGCAAATCTCTCTCTGTGTTTTAGAGAACGTATTGCAGACCTGTTACCCTCTTTCACTTATCTGTAATGGACAAGAACAATGTTCTCATATTTCTCCTCAATCATCCAATAACTTTGTCGTTTGAAGTTTTCATTATCTTCCCCGTGTGCATAGTAACAATGCAGGGCATCAAAACTACCAGCTTTCAACCTTTCACGATCCTCCTTTATCATTTTTCCATATTTTCCTTTCGCCAATTGTGGCCATCTTTTTGGAAAGATTGTAATGCATTCTGATCAAATAGAAACAATGAACCACCTGTTGGTTTGAAAGGTGGCTCTGGTGTAAGGAAAAATATTTTATAGTTCCCGAAGAATCTCACAGACCTCAGTTGGACGAAACCAGAGGTTCTGTGCATCTAGTAATATCTTCCCTATGTCTAGTTGAGGAGTCGAACCATAGCTCCTGTTATCGTCCATCTCCCTTTGTCACAGGTGCAATCCAAATTCCATAGCAGCAACAACAAATGTGGGGTAACAAGAGAGGATTATCCACATCTAAAGCATATTTCATGGGTCGAGCAGTCATACTCTGGGAAAACCCCAAGATCCAATTTGCTGTATAAGGTAAATAAAAATCAGTCGACCTTAACATTCCGTTACTTATAAAATATGTAAATTTTTGATATCATCCATAATTTAATGTCTTACTTTGTTTTAATCAGGGGAGCATCACTATCAACCCTACCATTAGTAATGAACAATAGAGCGTTGATAGTGAAACATAGCAAGAAGATCATGGTGCTCCCCAGCAGCCCCAGTGAGGTGCAGCCCCAAGATGTTCCTGTGAATGTAGAGGCCCACGACGGTAAAGTGTTTATACATTAATCATATACTTAATAATTTTTTCCTTATAAATTTTGTACTTATAATTTTGTACGTTTCAATGACAGAGAATGTCATAGATGATCATCCTTAACCTAAAGATCAGGTGAACAAGCCAGGAACCATTCCAACGGTGCCGACTAGAGGACTAGGTAAATAATTACATTGTAGAGTTTTTTTTCAATAATAATGAACTACTTCAACCCTATTTAAAAATTGGCCATATAAATTCAATATTTTTTATTTTTTTAGGTGATGGCCCCTCATAGAAGCATGCACGCTGTGGGTACGAGACCAGATGTACTCAATGTGAAAGGACTGAAACAATATCATTTTCTGAAGAGCACCCAGTAAATGAAGACATGAACATTGATGATTTTCTTAAGCACTGGAAAGCAAAAAAGAACACTAAAAGAAATTCATGATGTCATGTAATAATTTTATAAGACAGTTAGATGTACATTATATAGCTGATAATATACACAAGGCTATTTCTATGGCTTGTATATATATGTGAATGTAATTTTGTTATACACTTAATGTTAATTTCAGCTTCTCTTAATGATGCAACTTCCAAAATCTTGTGACATGATATATGCAACTTTGAAAGTATTGTGACATGTTTCATTGTGTCTCACATTACAAAGAGAATAACCATTATTTTCATTGTGTCATGGACATGGTGTTTTATGTTTAAGAAGATATCTTAGTGAATACCATTCCACTTTAGAGTCCCAAAATAAATTTTAGAACCTATCTTTGATCTAGAGGTGAAGATGCCAATAAAATACAAGACGTTTTCATTCTATGCATCCAGTTAGCATAGTTTGTGGATATGTCAACCTTTGATAAAAAAGTTCTTAAAATTTATGTAATGAAGTAGGCATCCCTTTTTTACAATGTGAAATCTAGAACAAAGAGGTATATGAAGGCATTTCTGCATAGGAGGGTAATAACCTTATTGGATTTGTGTAGGAAGAAAAATGTCCCACTGTCTATTCCGTAAAAAATATTGCACTGACATATTAAGATGGTAATAAGGAAGAATTTGGAGGGGGAGTGGTCATAGAAATTCCAGTGTTCTGTATTCCTATTTATAGGTGGGAAGGGGGAAATATTATCATTGGGAATTGAAGTTGTATTTAGCAAAGAACTAGTATTCGAGTAATAATCAGGGTTGCATTTTCGGAAAGCTTAATTACATGTGACCAAATCGATGAAAAGCACGAAACTATAAGTTGTAGTTCTTACTTAATTTTGTGTATCTTTTCTTGGTGTTGCTAGTATATTGTGGACATCAATATAATTTCTTTATTTCTTAGTCTTAAGCATTAGGGACATTATTTTTCAATGATTTGGTGTATTAGGAGCACTAGTGCACCCATACCTAAAGAAGAGCATCGATGCACCTACACCGTATAGGATCATTGGTTCACCCATACCAAATAGGAGAAACAATATACCAATACAGAAGTGAAGCACCGATGTCTTTTTGGGATATTAGCACTCTAGTGCACATGGGTCATGGAGCACAAATGTTTTGGAACCAAAGTCGAGCACTACTGTATTTTATGTTTTTTTACACTTGGGTGCACATTGGTATAAAAGCATCGGTGCACCTAGACTAATGTGGATCATCAATGTGTCTTGACCAATGTTAAGAACTGATGTATTTTTGACATGTTTTTGCTCCAATGCACTTGTAGCCATGGATCACCAATGCTTTAGATATTTTTTTTTTTTAAATAAAAAGAAGAACCTTTGTATTAAACTATCAAAATAGACATACAAATGGCATGCATGGGCCAGCTGTCCTGCCAACAGAGGAAACCAAGACAACTGGCCTGTCAACTGTAATAGAAAAAATTAGACGTAGAATTACGCCACCCTGCCCGAGGGAAACCAGGGGTTTTGTTCTCTGAGTTCAACCGTGCAAGAAAGACTAAACTGGAGCAAGTTAAGCTAGAAATCGGGGGAGTCGTAGCTTTAATACATAGTAAAAGAAAAAATATGAGAAATCAAAAGAAAACCAGAACCTAGTCAGTCGAAGTGCCGCCATTGTCGGGAAGAACAAAGGGCTGCGCGCAAGTAGGACATTGACGTCGTGGAGAGGCTTTGGAGTATGCTGCGTATAGCATGTCCAGGCACTGGCTAATGCTCAAGGTTCGGAAGGCCTGATCATCCACCAAGCTGCGCAGGTCGAAGATCAGTTGGAGGTGTTCGGGATGTAGCAGTGGCGGCGAGGGTGGAGAATTGCATCCTGGCTCTGCTCCTTCACGACTCAGCTCCGGTTCCCTTGTCTTGCAGTCCGGCGGTGATCCGTGCTCTTGCTCCCTAGCGGTGAGGTCTGGTGGCTCCTCCTCCACTATGCAGGCCGCGTATATTTCACTATGAATGGTGGCTGGCTGTGGAGAATTATCCAGGTGGGAAGCAATTGGCGAATTCTCGAAGCACGTCGGAGGATCCCAGTCATCCGGGACGACGAACATCCTGCTTTCAGAGAAGTCCGCAGGGAGCGTAATAGACAGGTCCTCCTCCACATAAGTTCGAGTCGGCGAGGGTGCCATGGTGACGCCTCCTCTGCGATTTTTCTTGGCCACTTGAAATGCCCGAACAAACCTCCGGTGGCATTTTCTGTGGGATTCTGGTGCATGCCAGCCGGTGCCTCGACGAGGCTGACCCCGAATTCGTGGCATGGTGAGCGCGAGGGTCAGACTGCCGGCTCGGCGATGCTGAACTAGCTGTGGCAGAGTCGTTAACAAGGTGGGAGGTCTGCTTCCCTGGTAACTACAATGAACAAAGCCTGAGGCTGCGAGATACATTAACGCCATGAGTTGAGTGCTCTGGCCTTCCGTTCCCCATCCACGCGCGAGGATCTCCATCAACACTTAGTGTTTACGGAGGCAGGGGCTCAAATTAACTGCTCGCAGCGGGGAGGGTGGCCTCTATTAATGGCATGCCCTGTTGGCTCCTCCACGTGCCCAGGCTGCGCCTCCATGTGTTCTAGCTGCCCACATAACACCCCATCCGGGGGTAGGAAGTCCTTGTCAGCGAGGAGTTGGCAGTGTTGTGGTATGCCGGAAGCTTCAGGAGATCGGGCATCCCCGATTGTGCGCTCTAATTCCCTTTGAACTCCTTCGTTTGCCAGGTAGTCAACCACTCCATTTTCCTTCCTCTTGACATGGGAAGGAATGATGTTGAGGTTGCGATTGCATAGGTTTTCGAAGTCCTCAAGCAACCAGCTAGCCTCCAGCTAGGTGAAATTTTTTGCGGAGTGGCCCTGTGCAAAATCTTGGTGATCAGCTGGATGATGACTTGGGAGTCCCCTTCTAGGATTATTTTATGATTGGGTAAGGAGATGGCTAGTTGAAGGCCCTGTAGCAAACCTGTTAATTCCGTGACATTGTTTGTTGTTTCCCCCAGGTGTCCTGCTACCGTGGCGAGTAATTTCCCTGTGGAGTTCCTGATCACCGCCCCGTAGCCTGCGGGTCCTGGGTTGCCCTTCGAGGCACCATCGAAGTTGACTTTGACGTATCCAGTGGAGGGGGGGGTCCAGGTGCTGGGGCTGGGAATGTGAGTCTTGGGTGCGTGTGCTGTCACCGGATCAATCAGATTGAGCTGCCAATTTTGGAGGATGCTTAGCTCTTCGTTGTAGCAGATCCGATCTTGCCCCTGCCAGCTCCTGCTTTGGACTGTTTCCTTGATGTGAGTAACCACTCTGTTCCAAGTGAGCTCCGGAGGGGAGTCCATGGAGTGGAAGATGCGCTTGTTTCTCTCTTTCCATATCTGCCAAGGGATGAAGCCTGGGAGAAGTAGCCAGATGTGGTTCAGGAAGGGATTGTTGAAGGCAATATCGCCCTAATGAGCTATGGTGTCCCTGATGCTGCTTCTGTTCCGATTAGACCTGCGCATGATTTGGGCACCCTGATCCTAGATCTGTTGGCTATAGCTACAACCATTGAAGAGGTGCTCTTTGGTTTCCTCTTGGCAATGGCATAACACACAGATGGACGGACCAATAAAGCCCCTTTTCCGGAGGTTATCCCAGGTCAGAATGCGATTGTGGATGATGAGCCAAAGGAAGGTGGAGACCTTCGGCCAGAGGGCTTTGTCCCAGAATTTGTCCCAGATGGTGTCCTTTTCCTGATTGTGATGGTTGGCCTGAATGTGGTAGGCTTATTTTACCGAGAATTTTCCTGAGGCCGAGTGTCCCCAGCGAAGGATGTCAGGGCCCTCTTTGATGGGGATTTTCCTGCGTGCTACTTCATTTTGCCAGGCCGAGATATCAACATCGGGAGGAGCTCCTAGCTCTGGATGGGATGTCTTCCACTGCCTCCATGTCTGACTCGCCTCCCATGGTTTCCAGAGCTCTTTGACCTTTAGTGAGGGAGTTTGGTTGAGGACATGCTGTAGAGGTGTGAGCTCGATGAGATCGGTCAATGGTTTGAGTTGTTGCCAGGAGTCCAGCCAGAACTCTGCGCTGTTGCCATTGCATATTTCCCAGAAGGTGTTCTTTTGCACTAAGTCCTTGTTTTGCCAGGTTGTATTCTAGATGTTCGAGCCCTGTATTCTGGTGTTGTGTCGGATCAGTTGATCAGTCTGCATTGTTGGGGCATACTTGTGCTTCCAGATTCATGCCCATAAAGCATCTGTCATTTTCATCCATCGCCACCAGATCTTGGCTCCCATTATCTGATTCAGCCTGCCGGGGTCACGAAGTCCAAGGCCTCCCAAGATTTTGTGAGTGCATACCTTGTCCCAACTGACCAGTGCCCATTTCTTGTTCGGTTGCAGGCCTTGCCAAAGGAAATTTCTCTGTAAATTTCTGATAGCTCTGATGATTTGCTTGGGCGCGGCTAGAGCAGTGAAGAGGTAGGTGGGAAGGGTTTGGAGGACCGACTTTAGTAGGACCAGTTGGGCTACTATGTTAAGGGGTCTAAAGGTCCAGCTGGCCAGGCGATTGGAGATTGAGAGGAGGAGGTTGTCCCAAGTAATGGACTTAGCAGGCGCTCCCGTGAGGGGAATGCCTAGGTACTTGGATGGAAGGGAGCTCCTAGGGATGCCTAGAATTCTGGAAATGTGTAGTTGAACTGTGGTTGGGGTGTTGAAGAAGAAGAGCTTGGACTTGTCGAGGTTCAGTGTCATGCCCGAGGCTTCTGTAAAATTAGACAGGATTGAGTTGAGCTTTTGTGCTTCTCGAGCAGTGGGAGAGTTCATGAGGAGAGTGTCATCCATGAATTGGCTGTGGGAGGGCGCTGGTCTAATGTTGTGTAGGGGGAGGCCTTTGAGGCTACCTTCCTAGACCGCTGATTTGATATAGCGTCCCAGGCCTTCCGCCATGAGGACAAAGAGAAAGAGGGAAAGTGGTTCACCCTGTCGAATACCCCTGGAGGCTGAGAAAGGCCGGGAGGGAACCCCATTGACAAGGATTGAAAAGAAAGTTGTAGAGGTGAGGTTCATGATCCAGCTAACCTAGGTATGGTCAAAACCGAAGGCTAGGAGGGTGGCCTTGAGATAGCGCCAACTGGCTTTGTCGAAGGCTTTTGAGAGGTCTAGTTTGATTAGCATACCTGGGATTTTCTCTATTTTGAGAGAGATGATGACTTCATGCGCTAGGATGACACTATCCATGATCTTCCTGCCCTCTATGTAGCCAGCTTGTTCTTGGGAGATGACAAAAGGCAGGATGGGCTTGAGTCAATTTGCGATTACCTTAGTTATGATCTTGTAGATGATGTTGCATAAGGCTATCGGTCTAAAGTGCTTGGGGTTGGTGACCCGCTCCTCCTTTGGGATGAGAGTGAGGAAGGTGGCATTGAAAGCTTGAAGAACTTGGCCCGAGGTGCGTGACTCCTCCACCACCTCCCAAACATCCTTTCGTATTATGTCCCAGCAGTGATGGAAGAATTCCATTGTAAAGCCATCAGGGCCTGGTGCTTTTCTGGAGGGAATATCTTTTGCAGCTTGATCCACCTCCTCCTGGGTGATTGGCCTTGTGAGAGCAGCATTCTGTGTGGGAGTTATGAGAGAGGGGATGTGGCTGGTGACTCGAGCAATGGCTTCCTCTCGATTCTACTTGTTTTCTTTCATGAGGTTCTGATAATGTCATGTAAGCTCTTCCTCGATGCAGCTGTGCTCGCACAGTAGGTTTCCATGTTCATCCTACAGGTGGGTTATTCTGTTGATGTGCCGCCTGTGGATCATCGTCCAGTGAAAAAATTTTGTGTTCTTTTCCCCTTCCTTGAGCCACTGCACTCTGGATTTTTGCTTCCACAGGATTTCTTCCTGCTGCCTTCTCTGTTCTAATTGTGAGAGAAGTTTCCCCTCTTCCATCATGAGCTCAGGAGTTCGAGTTCCACTGATAAAGATTTTTTGGATCGCGGCTAACCTGCTCTCGATGTCTTTGATGCTTTGAAAGATGTTACCAAAGGTAGTTCTGTTCCAGTGTTTGAGAATTTGCTTAAAGCTTTTGAGCCGTTGCTGGAATTTGTACATCTTGGTTCCATGATCCCCCTCAGCTTGTTGCCACCAATTTGTCGCTAGGTGCTGGAAATCGGGGTGGGTGAGCCAGAATTTCTCGAACCAGAAGGGTTTGAGCGCGGGGGTGGTTTCGGCTATGATCTGGAGAGCTATTGGCCAGTGATCTGAGCCCGCCTTGGGGAGAATTAGGATTTCCATACAGAGGCCACTTTCAATCAGCTCTTCCGCAACAAGGAAGCGGTCAAGCCTACATGCCACATGTTGGCTGCCTAATTTGCGGTTGGACCAGGTGAAGGTGCCATTGCTATTTTCAATATCTACTAATTTTAAATGTTCAGGAAGGGTTTTGAACTTACTGCTTTCCAGGTCAAGCCGCTTGCTGCCTCCAGCTTTCTCCTCCAGTGACATTATCATGTTGAAGTCGCCTCCGAGGATCCAGTTGGGTGTGGTGACCAAGGCTTTGATGTAGATTAGCTTGTCCATGAACTTGTTTTTCTCCTGTTGACTTTGTGGACCATAGACATTTGTGATGGTCCCCTCTTGATTTGATCCTATTACTTCGTAGCGAGCCATTAGGGTTCCTGCAGTTGAGAAAGGCTCTCCAAGGGCAATGTGGCTTGGGTTCCAGAGAATGGCCAGGCCTCCTGAGGCCCCCACTGCATCCGAGTAAAAGTAGCTGCAATCTTTCCAGAGGCGCTGGAAGATATGTTCTGCTTCCATTCCCGCGCATTTTGTTTCTTGTAGCATTACAATATCTGGGTTTTCCTCCTTGATGCAGTCCCTGAGGATCCTTTGCTTGGTCCTGCCATTGAGTCCCCTTATGTTCCAAGAGATTGTCTTCATCATTGGGTGGATGAGTGTGGGTGGAGGTATCCCTCCGAGAGTTTCTGAATCTGGCTTGAGTTGATCATGAGGTTACCTGCTTCTTTGATTAGTTGATGAGCCGGTTTCCGCCCTCGTCTCTTGATTTCGCGTGGGATTTTCTTAGATCCAGAACTTGATTCTGTTGCAATGTCGAGGCAGGCTGTAGAACCTGCCATGGAGTCGAGGAAGACCTTGTGTACCTTTCAGAGATACTCTTTCGGAAGGCCCTGCAGGTCTCTTGCATTTAGGGCTTCTTCCAGTTTTTCAAGGTCTATGCCTGCCAAGGCTTGGGCGTCCAACTGCATGGGTGTGTCACCATCTGCGTCCCCTCCTTCCTCACCATGGGTTTCCTGGTTCTGATCAGGGGAGGGTGTGGGGCCAGGGCCCATGTCCTTCTTAGCTCCTTTGTGCGGATCCTAAATTTCTGCCTCCTTTGGGAGCTGGCTGAGAATGTCAAAGGCATTCTTGGTCGGGATAACCGGGCTTGGGGCCTGCTGCTTGCTTACGAGGTGGGTTCTTCTTTCGTGTTTGGATTGTTATGAAGCCATCCTTCTGCATGTTCTGTTCATCTTTGGGAGTCGGCTGGGTCAGTGGGAAATCCATGAACAGGTGGCCATGCTCATGGAATCTGCGGCATCTAAACGGTATGTGTTCATAATCGAGGGTTTGCACCCAGTCATCGTCTTGATACTCCAGTATTACTGTTCTTGGTAGGGCTTGAGCAATGTTCATGTAGACGCAGATGCAGGCATAGGAGGTGTATTTTCTCTTCTTTGTAGCTTCAGAGGCTTTGACATATTGCCCTATGGTGTTTCCTATTCCCATCAGAATTTCCTCCAACCAGAACTCCTGCGGGAGTGAGTAGAGACGGATCCATACGGGAGCCATCGAGAAGTCTTCCTTGTCTAGGCTGAAGCGTTCTGTCCAGAACCTAAGAAACAACCCGACTAAGTTGAAAAAGTACGGGCCATTCTCAAAAATGCGGTCCTTGTCTTCTAGGTTGTACAGTATGATCGTGAAGAAACCTTTGGAGCTCAGTTGGACCTCGTAGTCACCCCTAGGGTTCCACCAGTGTTTGATCCACTTGTTTAGGTCTCTTTATGAAAGCCATAGTCCTAGGAACTTACCAATGAGGGCGTGTTCTTGCATGAATTGGGTGTGCTCCCCAACTCTGGTTGAGATGATGAGATATCTGGGCGCTTTGTCCATTTGGGGTATGCATTTTCCGGGCTCCCATCCATGAGGCACTTTGGGATGAGAGGTACTGGTGTCCATGTCCATCTCCTTTTCTAAAACCTATTCTTTGGCGAGGAGCTCCTCACAGATTTGCTGCGGCGGCTCAAATGCAGGTCGTTTCGATCTGTTGCCTTCTTTGTCATTAGCGGTAATGTTACTGTAAGAGGGGGGTTTCCCCCCCTCCTCATCGCCCATTTCGGCAGACTAGAGACGGCGTTGCGTTCTCCCCTGGTGATTGGGTTAATGGCTGTAGAGTATGCTGAGTCGTTCAGGCAGGGGCACGCATGAGCTTCATGCTAGGGTTTCCTTCTAGACTTCGTTTTTCACAATCTTTTGAACTATTACCATTTTTCCACCAATGCTTTAGATATTAAAGGGCACTGGTGTTGTAGGAAAATCTCCCTGTGGACAGGTAGATCACCTCTAAGGCTTGACCTTAACCCTAGACTGAAAAATGCTTAACGTGGACACTGAATTTCTTTCAAATCTATCTAAACTAACACATGAGAAGGAAGGATGATAGAAGTACCTGTTATCAACGTTTGTCCCTGCATGCTCCGAGTTGCGCTCTAATCCTTTGCTCCTCGCTGAGTTCTGCGGGTAAAAAAAGATACAACCACTTCCTACTCTATTGATATTAGCTTGAAAACAGATCTACCACTAAATGATAAGTTCATGTAACATCAGACACAAACTAGAAAGAAACAGGCCAAGCGTGTCATATTAATGAGAATAACGACAGCAGTACTTACAATCGTAGATGCGAATGCGACAACTTCGTCAAGTCCTCTTCGTCTAACCCTTGCCTGAAAGATCCATGACCTAGATAACAGCAGCTTCACTGATCACTCTCCTTTAGCTGACTATAAGTTTCCTCCAAGATCATAAGTTTCATATGTTTAATTCTTCCCCCTTTCCACCATCATAGAGCCTGTTTATATAGGTTGGGAGGAGCCTAACCTCTTGAGCTATGTTTAGAACCAGTTGTGAACCTTCTCCATAGATCAGGGATTTGTTGATGAAAACAAGAATTCGAGCACAACTGCCTCCTAATCTCGAATGTTCCTCCCCTTATTCTTCTCAATGGGCTAACAAATGACCCAAATTAGGGAGCACTCCTTCAGAAGGGGTCTCAGAGCGTTGTAGCGCTCTTTGGCAAGCCTTGGGGAAGCGCCAGCACTCCTCCAAAAGGTCCTAGGCAGCGTTATAATGCTCCCTAAAGCATCATAGGGGAGTTCCAGCGCTTCTGCAGCTGAAGTAGGGGAGCATTCCCGCTCCAAACCTCTGTTTCAGGGCTCCTTTCAGGTGTCAAGAGTCATTTGATCCCAGTAAACCAGTTCTCCTCCTTCAAATCAGTCATGTGAGATGTCATAAGTGCCTCCTTAGTGTCGTTATCATGGCATCATGTCTGAACATTGTTTGCGACACTAGTGATCAACTTGCGACACTTGTGAAAGTTGTAGGGAAGATGAGACACTTACGACAATTGATAGGGACAATGCGACACTTATCCATCTGAGCAATTTTGACGTGTAACAGAATGCCCCCCAAAGTATGAAGTCAGAATATGCGAACTGATGACTGAAATGCTTTGTAGACGTTCAAGCAAGGGTATATACTCGGAGAACCTGACGAAAGCTGCACACAAACATCCAACAAATATCATGACATGTTTCAAAACCCAAGGCAAGCATACCTATGCTTGTATGATCAAGATTTGAGATATGGCCACCATAATATACACTGCGGATCCATAATTGTATTGATAAAAGGGTATAGCCACCGAAGATACAATGTGGATCTATACTTTGATGACTTAGACTGATCGTAGCCACGAAGAATACACAGTGGATCTACAAGATGACAAGACATAGTCACAACCAATACAAAGTGGATCTATGTAACAATGTATGTGTTCTTAGTCCAGAACTCCTTCGCAACCTGGGCGAAACATATATCAAAGGGAATCACTCAACCCAGGGTCTTCTTACCAATCCAAATATGGTACGAATCCGACCATGTGAATAGATTTCTTGATGTCGAACATGGCAGAAACCACTTGATTACCGGTCAATGAGGTAAACCGTTAACAAGTGCAAGGGAAATCACCATTAATGTCAATGATTCCCAAGGTACCCTAGTACATTCCAGCGAATGTGAATAGATGAGTTGAGGTCAAACATCCGTGGAATCATTCGATCATAGGTCAATTATGTAAACCCACTGTCGAATGTGACTTGGCCTGCCATTGAGGCATGCAGGTCCCAAAGTACTAATTAGTTTCTAAGTCTAATTCCAGGATAATGTGTCAGAGTCGACAGGAATAGACTCATCGAGGGAGGGCATTGATGTATCCCCGATCAACGACATGAAACAGACACAGAGATGTAATTGGTAGATAAAAAGAACATGGACTGACACGGGTTGTGAGACAAGATATTTGGGATGGTTGACTCTTGAGGCGGATACTTCCCTTGAACACTGAGGCACAACAGCAAAACATGAACTAGACCAAAACTATGCAGTGGGTACCGTGACTTGCGTCGGGTGACTCAAAGGAGTGAAAGGAAACTCAAAGGATTGGCTCAGTGTAGAGGTTTAGCGGATTATGATATATGAAAAGTGACAAAGTGTCGTGTTCAAGGGCGACTCTAAGAAGTGCTAGATGATGTTCTCAAGAGACTGCTTGGCTTGTCCCTTTCAATTTTTTCCCCCATCTAGATAGATGATTACCTCTTTTTTATTTAATGAGCTCGAGGAGGATAACACATGCTCAATATAACTCACCTTCGGTAAGTTCCTCTTCCTTTGTTTAACGAACCAGAAGAAGTAAGGGTTCGGTCCCATATGGGTCCGTCGATGTATGTTTTTAACGAGTCCAAAGATAGAAAACTCGAAGGTTTTTCGAGATTATAGAGTTTGGAAAAACACTTAAAAGAGAACTCTCTCAGTTCCTTTTTCGTACAATAGTCCAACGAGACCGAAAAAAGGGTTAAACTATCGCTTGCAAGACGCTCTTTCTGACCTTTTAACGAGTGTAAAAGAAAGCAAGATCACTCGACAATCTTTTCATATTTAGAGAGTCTGAAAAGGGTTTAAAGGAGACTCCAGGGGGGTTCCTTTTTCGTGTGATCGTATCCGTACGGGTCCGAAAAAATGATAAAAGTTTACCCAGTTACGTTCTCATATTGTCGAGCTCGAGAACGAACTAAAACTATGCTCGTAAAAACGACAAGGTGAATGATTCATTAGAACTGCCAAGGATCCTGCGATGCCAGAAGCTACAAACCAGATATTAGTGAAGTCATTTACACCATTAGAGAAACCCAAAATGACCATAGCTTATAAAAAATGAAATTTTATATATATCAATTGATTCAAAAAAACTCATTTACCATTTCATTTGCAAGGATTTGTGGAGTGTTGGAGAATCTCGATTGGAGCAAATCTTATTTTTCTCGGCGTCGGAGCTACGATCAGCCATTTTGCTCACCGTTCGAAACAGGTATGTGTTCATCCTTTACTCTTTCAATTGCATGGTTTCAAGTTGATTTTCATGGCATAATTAATTTAAAACACAAAGCCCTAGGTCGTCCACGTTGAACCAAATCGGCCTCCTTTTAAAAGTCAATGAAATGGGGGGATTCTTTCGCAAAAATGCATTGGGGAAAGGTTGTTAGGATGTCTACACCTTTGCACTTGATTAGACCGACCATTTTAGCAAAATAAACTCATGGAAATTCCCCCCAAAGGGCCCATGCACCCCCTCAAATCGTTTTTCATTTTTACCACGTTTTAATCATTGCTTGGTAAATATTAAAGGGTGTGGTGGTTAAAAAGGATGATTGGATGCTTTTAGATGTCATGGGCATTTGATTTTATGTTTTAAAATGCTTTTTGAAAATCGCCGAAATCACAAAAATGAGGGGAATGATGCAAATTTTGATTTTTTTGTTTTGTAGGTGTATTCGGCAATCATGATTGAATGGAAAGAGCAAGAACATGAGATGGATGATTTAGCCGCTCTACGAAGTCCCCGTACATGGGCCGCTTTGAGGGCCTGTGGTTTGCTCAAGTTTTTCAAATTACAAAAAATGAAGAGAGAGATTCTACTGCTTGAGCACATGATTGGCCTTTGGGACGTTACGGAACAGGGATTCCGTATTGGTACACAACTTCTAACCATCGAGTTGGAAGATGTGTACTTTTTGATCGGCCTCTCGAAAAGAGGTGTCCCCATAGCTTTTACAGGGCAGAGGGCATTACCTGAGCAGGTGGATGTGTATCTGGCACGTCACTGTGTTCCAGGAGCAAGATTGGTAGGGGGCATGATCCCTATCAAGGATATACGAGATCTGCCTCTCCGATCGATATTGTTTGCTATCACGAGTGTGACTGGTAGCACTAGTTCTCATTTGGCCTCGAGATCATAGGTGGCCTATGCTGTCTAGTGTCTAGAACCAAAACTGTTCAATTGGAGTGTGGCATTCCTTCGGAATGTGAAGGAACAGATCTCGCGATGCAGGAATGGTCAGAAACAGTTCGGTTATGGCTCGTTCTTAGTCTCATTTTTCTTGGAGCGCATCCCTCAGATGTAGGCTCAGATCGCACTGGTAGTACGACCAGTGGACGAGCCTTGGATGGAGAGATGGACTAGTCTGTCCCCAAGACTAGTCTCGGAGTCAGAATTTCACTTTACTGGTGACTTCTTCGCCTGGTTGAGACGGTAGTACCTCTGGATAGAGGAATTCCCCTACGCTGACGTAGACTTCCGTGGGAGTATGGACCTGATTTTACCCGCGGGGGAAGATTGGGCCGAGTCAGGTAAGAGACTGAGCCATTCCTTGTCTAGTTTTGTTTTTAAGTTTTTGATGTATATGTATTTTTTTTGGGTATGTAAGAGAGTTTTTAACAGATGTTTTGTTTTCAACATGCAGACAAGGGAGCAGTGCGCCCAGTGGATATACCAGTGCCAGGACGTCGTGGCGGTGCCCCAGTTGTAGCAGACCTAGCAGTACCGGTGGTGGGCCTCTAGGAGGTTGAGAGGAACCTCCAAGGCCTTACGATGGGTATCCCTCCTCTGCGGAGGGGGGACGTGCCTTTGCATCTGTAGCGGCACACTGTAGGGGTGCCAGAGAATATCAATTCTCTGTTGAGGCATGTAGTACGTGCAGTATTATGTTACTCACAACATAATGCAGTACGGGGAGATTAGAGTCTCCTCGTGATCATGTTTTTTGTATACCTTGTCAGGCGATATTGTATGGGTGGATGGACCCAATATTTTGCTCTCTTACAGACTTTTTGATGTAATGCAAACATTTCAGTGACGCCATATATATATATATATATATATATATATATATATACAGTTTCGAGTTTTTATGATGTCGGTGATTTGTACATGATGATGTCTATGGTGTGTTTTAATTTACATGTAATGTACAGTTTTTGCTTTCCTTGAATCTTATCTGTGGGCTAAATACCGATCCATGATATAATTCGCTAACGAATCCTAAACACTATTAAGTTCCCTTGGAATATGTCTATATTCAATGTAATCAAACATTCATTCGAGACGACGAACTTGCAAGTGTAGGCGTAGCAGGATAGGACTACGGATAGCATAGATGCGGTTGAGTTGGTAAACCACGAGTTGGGAGTCTAAGTAAATAATGATACGAGAGATACCTAGGGAGGAGGCTTGGGTCAACAATCCAATGACAGCGTGATATTCTTCCATATTGTTGGTTGGTGGTCCTAAACAGATGCCTCCTGAACTCACCACCTCGTCAAACTGATAAATAACCCATGCCGCCGAGGCAATGTTCCGGGTATGTCGGCTGGCGCCATCCGCAAACCCAAAAAAGATAGGAAAGGCAGACGTCATCTACGCATGAAAACACATGCACAGTCATGAGTGGCAATGGTAAAGACTCGAGCACGCGAAAGAAAAGACTCACCAAACTAAAATACAATAATGTACAAAGTATAGATGCTAGGTGATCTAGGCATAGTACTTTTTAAGGTAAAGCCCGTTTCGGGGCTCTCCCAGAGAAATTCCATCATGGTCTACTAGTTCATAAGCACCTCTGTGTAAAACACACTTCACGATGTAAGGACCATGCCACATAGGTTCTGACTTTCCTGTTCCCAATTTATCGTGTGCTTGGTCATAAACTTGGACTAAGTCCCCTTCTGCAAAGGCTCGAGGTTGAATGGATTTGTCATATTGACTCTTAATTCGTTTCTGATGTGCCTCATTAACGAGAGCAGGATCACGACGTGTTTCGTCCAGCTTGGATAGATACAAGAATCGTTCTTCTTCCGCAGAAGTATGGGGCAGGAGTTCTACTTTCAACTTGAGTGATGGAATTTCACACTCGATTGGTAGGACGGCCTCAATGCCATAGACCAACT
>ML785608.1:430403-467666 GCA_009831015.1 Picea engelmannii | reverse complement strand
GGAGTCGCCAGTTTCTGTTGTAGGAAAATCTCCCTGCGGACAGGTAGATCACCTCTAAGGCTTGACCTTAACCCTAGACAGAAAAATGCTTAATGTGGACACTGAATTTCTTTCAAATCTATCTAAACTAACACATGAGAAGGAAGGATGATAGAAGTACCTATTATCGACGTTTGTCCCTGCACGCTCCGAGTTGCGCTCTAATCCTTTTCTCCTCGCTGAGTTCTGTGGGTAAAACAAGATACGACCACTTCCTACTCTATTGATATTAGCTTGAAAATAGATCTACCACTAAATGATAAGTTCATGTAACATCAGACACAAACTAGAAAGAAACAGGCCAAGCATGTCATATTAATGAGAATAACGACAACAATACTTACAATCGTAGATGCGAATGCGACAGCTTCGTCAAGTCCTCTTCGTCTAAACCTTGCCTGAAAGATCCACGACCTGGATAACAACAACTTCACTGATCACTCTCCTTTGGCTGACTATAAGTTTCCTCCAAGATCATAAGTTTCATATGTTCAATTCTTCCCCCTTTCCACCATCATAGAGCCTGTTTATATAGGTTGGGAGGAGCCTAACCTCTTGATTTATGTTTAGAACCAGTTGGGAACCTTCTCCATAGATCAGGGATCTGTTGATGAAAACAAGAATTTGAGCACAACTGCCTCCTAATCTCGAATGTTCCTCCCCTTATTCTTCTCAACGGGCTAACAACTAACCCAGATTAGGGAGCGCTCCTTTAGAAGGGGTCTCAGAGTGTTGTAGCGCTCCTTGGCAAGCCTTGGGGAAGCGCCAACGCTCTTAAGATGATCAACGCTCCTCAAAAAGGGCCTGGGCAGCGTTATAACGCTCCCTAAAGCATCATAGGGGAGCACCAGCGCTTCTGCAGCTGAAGTAGGGGAGCGTTCCCCCTCCAAACCTCTGTTTTAGGGCTCCTTTCAGGTGTCAAGAGTCATTTGATCCCAGTAAACCAGTTCTCCTCCTTCAAATCAGTCATGTGAGATGTCATAAGTGCCTCTTTAGTGTCGTTATCATGGCATCATGTCTGAACATTGTTTGCGACACTAGTGATCAACTTGCGACACTTGCGAAAGTTGTAGGGAAGATGCGACACTTACGACAATTGATAGGGACAATGCGACACTTATCCATCTGAGCAATTTTGACGTGTAACAACTGGTAAAACATAATAATTTTGGTGGATCAATAAAAAAAACTTCTGCCAAAACATCTAGTTTCATGCCTTTGCTAGAAACCTAGTGCAACATAATAGTTTAGGTGTATCCACTAATTGGTGTTTTCCTTATAATTATTATAACTTTTATGTTATTCATGCAGAGCATGATTCTAATAAAGTAATATACAACATGTCCAATACAAAGGATCTTGAGTGAAGAGCAAATGATGTGGTAAGCTTTCCCCTGAATTGTGTTATTTTCTCTACTTCCTGTATGTTCATGGATTTGTGTTATTTGTATGCATTTCTAGGAGCCCTATTTTATATTGTCAATGTTCATGTCATGTTTACATTATGAATTTCATCATGTTAAGCTAGCATCATTACATTTGTTCCTTGTGTATTATGTTAACTTTTTTTTTCTTGTTAGCATTATTTCATTTATCTTGTTAAGTAGATGTTGTTAGTTTGTTATGCCACCTATGTTTTATAAAAGTAGTTCTACACTTCCTTTCATTGAGAAGACAATGATGGCCTTTCTATCAGTGATGTTCAGACAATAAGTTTGGGTATGGTGAACCTATTCGACTATAAGTTTTATATTTGAAATTTTCCAAACAAAGGGTAAAATATATATTCATGGTTGAGTGTTTCTAGTTAAATGCCATTTCAAATTATACTACTCATTGCTAATCATTGTAAGTGTGGTTGTGGATTCATTGATATTCTTGGAATTATGTAACCAACCCTCCTCGTGTTAAATATGTTAGTTTAGTTATATATGGGGGTATGTTAAATATGATAGTTTAGTGTGATATACATGGGTTGGACAATCTAGTTCTATTTTTGTTAACAAATTTTTGAAATCTTAGTTATCTATTTTTTATTGTATTACTATTACAATGGCTTGAATCATTATGCTTGCATTAATTTTAATTTCCTCATATATCATAAGTTGATTGAATTCTATACTCAACCATGTGTCCCATCAACCCTCCTAGGAGTTTAGATTGGTTCATATCAAAGAGAAGATTTTCTTTTCCCTTTTCTATTATGTTTTCTTTAGCCTATGGATGATTGATACCTTATGTTAGTTTGTAAGTGCTTGACATATTTAAAATTAAAGGGTGATTGCCTTTGTTTACCTTCGACAACATTTCCATGCACTGACTCAACTACATAATGGGAGAAGTGAATCTGCCTTGTTCCACTATGGTAGATGTGAAAAACATGGTATAAGAAGAGACATGAAGGCATAGGGATGACATGTATGACCATTGTTTCAAATTTATGAGGATAATCATGCTTGTAGGAAGAAATCATCAAAATGTGAAACCTAGAATTGATGCACCATTCAATGGGGGAGTTTTGTTTAAGTTTAAAGTAAGTATTGGAATTCCACTATTTGAAGGTGAAATAGATTTAATTACTTTGGGTGAGTGTATCCAACAAATGGAGCACTAGTTTTCTATGAAGAAATCTTCTATTGAGAGTAAAATTTCATTTACTACCCTCAACTTCACCTCAAATCCACTTTGTTGGTAGTAATCCTTTGCTTAGAAGAGGAAGGAAGTGGGTGAGACTGTGACCATGTAAGAAGGACTAAAAAAATCATGAAGGGAAATTTTCATCCCATGGGAACGCCTATTGGACATATGCCATGTTGAGTATATGTAGTGGTAGCAGTTGCACCAGAAGCAAAGCCACTAGGTTCCTAACTACATTGTAGATTTTAAAGTGACACTGCATTGATATAATATACTGGAAAATATTGTCTTTTTGACCACCAATATGCATGAAGATGCTTATTTTTTCACCATGAAGTTAAAGGAGAATTTGAAGAGTCACATTGGTAGAGTAAAAAAACAACATAAGCCAATGAGTTAGAAAATTTCCCATCTCAAAGCCTATTGGTGACGAGGAGATAAATAAAGGGAAGTTTAATTAGAACTCAAATTAGTATATGTAGAGATTCCAATCCTCCAGTAGTTCCAAGAATCCTTCTCATCTAATAAAGTCATGTGAACATCACACCACAAAGTCCTATTCCAATGAAGAATGTAGGTTGCAAAGATGGTGATGGATAAATGGAAAGCTATCATCACTGATCCATAGCCTCAAAATTGTCTTGCAAGAAACAATTGTGTCCCTTTGATAGTGCCATAGAAAAATTCCATTGACACAAATCAATAAGAAATAATAGCAAATACAATTCAATAATTGTGTATTACTACTCCAAATGAGGAAGAAGAGAGATGGGTTAATGTTTACACCAATCTATGATTGAATCATGAAACCATGTCTAGATTATCATTGATAGTGGGAGTGTGAAGAACATTAATTATGTTGATGCAATGAATATATTGAGACTAAAAATCAACAATCACCCACAATGCCCTTGCCTTCTTAGATGGAAGGGAGTGATTTTCAAGAAACAATCCTTTGTTTTGTACAAAATTCAATGTTTTAATATGAATTCCTATGTGATATTGCATTACAATTGAAAAAATGGAAATTAAATTTTCTTAGTTGCATCATGAAACAATGGGTACACACACACACACACACACACACACACACACACACACACACACACATATATTCCAAAGAAAAACTCATTGTATTTGATATCTCAGTAGGAAATAAAAATACACACAAGCTAGCCTTTTGGCTCGGTTCATCTTCCCTGATACTAACCTAGACATATACATTTCATCTTCCAGAAGAGATCCATATATGATTCGTACATAGCCATACAAATCAATCTAGACAAAACCTAACATAACTAGAATCGTTTTTAACCTCCAAGAAAACATAATTCTATATCTACCCCAAGACCTATCAACCAAACATCAAAACATAGACAATTGAGTAGCTTCTAGTAGAGAATTGTCCTTTTATTCACATTCCCACAAGGAGCCTTGTAGCATGATGGCTTATTTTGACAACATATCCTATTTTTTATTAAAATCCATGTAGATATGGAAAAATGAGGCCTCCTCGAACATAGATTTTGTCTCCAAGAATAGTGCCATGATTCGATCCAAGACCAAATATGTAATATTAAATTTTCCATTATCCCAATCCATCAACAACTTAAAATCTCCAAGAACTTGCAAACACCTAATATTTTTTTCAAGTGCCACTTTCATCAACATCTAGAGGGTGTAGAATTCAACCATGTTATTTGCTCCCAGTCCTGCTCCATATTTTAAGGAGAAGTGGTAATGATCTAAAAAGAGTATGAATCCATCCCCACACATTTTTGGAGAGCCTTGATAATATCCATCAAAGAAGTCCCAAGGCTTTGTGAAATCAATACAGGGCTCATGCAATACCCTTTGGGATTTAATATTAATATTGATATCAAAATTGATGCCCAAAATATATATATATATATTTTTTCTAAATAAATTTTGGTTGTCGCATATCCGACGAAAACTTTTAATGATGTGATAGTTTTCTATATAAACATCGAAAATTTGTTGTCGAATAGGCGACGACAACTTTTATTGATGCGATGGTTCAGCTACATAAACAACAAAAAATTGTCATCGAATAGGCAACGACAACTTCTATCGATGCGTTGATTTAGCTACATAAACAACAAAAAGTTGTCGCCGAATAGGCGACGACAACTTCTATTGATGCGTCGGTTTAGCTACATAAATAACAAAAATTTGTCATTGAATAGGTGACAACAACTTCTCTTGATGCATCGGTTTAGCTACATAAACAACAAAACGTTGTTGTCGAATAGGCGACGACAACTTCTATTGATGCGATGGTTCAACTATATAAACAATGAAAAGTGGCATCGAATATGCAATGACAACTTCTATTGTTGCGTTGGTTTAGCTACATAAACAAAAAAAAGTTGTCATCGAATAGGTGATGACAACTTCTATTGATGCGCCGATTTAACTATAAAAGTTGTTGTCGCAATTTAGACGAAAAGTTGGTTTGAGATTGTTTTCCTATATCGTCACTTGTGCGACGTTTGATCAAGTTCATCGCAAATTCCATGTCACCTAAACCAACGTTTCAGAGACTCCAAATTTGTCGCCATATCAATGAAATAATGTCGCATAAGCATCGAAACAACCATCGCAAAATGGGCTAAATATGCTAGTGCCAAAAGGCTTGGGAAGACAAAAAGAAATTCAATATGGATCATAGGAAGAAGGGAACTAAGCCACCATTCTTCAGAAATAATCCATAGGGACAGTAAACACCTAAAGCACCTAGAATGATTGATATAGGGAGTCAAAGGCCAATGAAGCCACCTATTCAATGTTGGGTTTGTAAAGGAGATCATAGGTTCAGAGATTGTCCTCATAGAAGTGAAAAAGGAAAGGTTGTTCACAAGGTACAACAAGCTGAAACAGTGGAGGACATGGGAAGAAATGTGAAAAGGATCTATGCAGCCCTGGACAACAAGCAAGAAGAGTATCAGTCCCACATGATTGAAGTGGAATGTATGATCAACAACCAAACCATTGTTATTTTAATTGATTTAGGAGCTAGTCATAGTTATATAGACCCTAAGATGGCGGAAAGTTTGCATTTTCTAAGAAGCAAGCATGGGAAATATTGGTTGGTGCAGCTGGCTACAAGATCCAGGAGAAAAGTTAATGAGATGGTTAAGTCATGCCTCATGGACATGAATGGACTGAACACTAAGGAAGATTTGAACATCTTGCCTTTAGGTTCCTATGACTATCTAATTGGGATGGATTGGTTGGAACAATATAATACTCTCTTAGACTATCACAACAAATAATTTACTTGCTTGGATGAGGAAGGGAAACTAAGAAAAGTGTAGGGAATTCCCAGGGCAATAACCATCAGAGAAATTTCAGCATTGCAGTTGAAGAAATGTTACAGAAAAGGGTGTCAAATATTTGCAACTCATATAGAAGAGACACATAAAGATAAGGATCCAAATTTGGAAGATTATGCAGTCCTGGAAGAATTTGAAGATGTGTTTAAGGAAGTACCAGGACTACCCCCAAGGAGAGACATTGATTTCTTTATAAATCTAATCCCTGGAGCAGCTCCAGTGTCAAAGACTCCTTACAGAATGAGTACACCAGAATTGAAGGAGTTGCAAATGTAGCTTGAAGAACTTATGAAGAAGGGGTATATACGCCCAAGTGTGTCACCTTGGGGTGCCCCAGTCTTGTTTGTGAAAAATAAATATGGAACACAAAGATTTTTCATTGACTTTAGACAGTTGAATAAAGTGACTGTTAAGAACACGTATTCTCTGCTAAGGATTGATGATCTCTTTGATGAATTGAAGGATGCAAAGATATTTTCAAAGATAGATCTCAGATCAGGATACCATCAGGTAAGGATTAAAGAGGAATATATTAGCAAGACCACCTTTAGGACAAGGTATGGTCATTATGAGTTCACAGTGGTACCATTTGGGTTGTCAAATGCACTAGCTCTTTTTATGTGCTTAATTAATGGTTTTTTCCGAAAATATTTAGACAAGTTTGTCATTGTCTTTCTGGATGGCATTCTTATATATTCTAAGTCAAAGTAAGAGCATGAACATAATTTGAGGATGGTGTTGCAAGTATTAAGGAAGCATCGGTTGTATGCCAAATTGAGGAAGTGCTCATTTTATCAGAAACAAATTCATTATTTGGGGCATATCATTTCAAAGGATGGGATAGCAGTGGATCCTAAGAAGATAGAAGCCATTAGAGAATGGTCAGTGTTGAAGAATGTGACAGAGGTGAGATCATTCATGGGTCTTGTAGGCTACTATAGAATATTTATTGAAGGATTCTCAAAGACGGTACACCCAATCACTTCCTTGCAAAGAAAGGGTGTGAAGTTTCAGTGGACACTGGATTGTGAAAAGAGTTTCCAACACTTGAAACAATTATTGACAAGTGCTCCAATATTAAGGATTGCAGACCCAAATGCAGAATTCATTGTATGCACAGATGCATGTAATGAAGGACTTGGTGGAGTCATCAGTCAAAATGGGTTTGTTATATGTTATGAATCAAGGTAGTTGAAGGAGCATGAAAGAAACTATGCCACTCATGTTTTGGAGTTGGAAACCATAGTGCATGCCTTGAGGAAATGGAGACACTACCTCATGGGGAAGAGGTTTTAGCTAAGAACAAACCACAATGGTCTGAAATATTTATTTGATCATCCAAATCTAAATACTAGGCAAAGCAGATGGTTAGAATTTTTAAGCGAATATGATTTTGATATAAAGAATATCAAGGGGAAAGAGAAAAAAGTGGTTGATGCACTCAACATGAGGGTGCATGAACTATATGCTACATCCATTAGCATGTATCAGACTGATATTAAAAGAAAAATTCTGGAGGCTACAAATGCATATCTGCAATACAGAGAATTGGTAGCAAAGCTACAACAGGGTAAGATACCACAAAAGGTGGATAATTATAATTTGGGAATAGATGGAATATTGTTGCACAAGAACATAATTTTTGTTCCAAATGTCTAGGAATTGAAAGGTATGATTTTGCATGAAATGCATAATGTCCCTTATGCAGGGCACCCTGGATATCAAAACACCATGGCAGCGATCAAGAGCCATTACTTTTGGCCAGGTATGAAGAGAGATATTGGTGAATACATCACTAGATGTATGGAATGCCAGAAAGTTAAAGATGAGCATAGGTACCCAACAGGGTTGCTGCAGCCTTTGCCCATTCCTGAATGGAAGTGGAAAGTGGTGATAATGGATTTTATTACGGGATTTCCCAGAATAGGAAAGCTGCATGATTCGATCATGGTGGTGGTGGACAAGCTTACAAAATCTTCCCATTTTATTCCACTGAAAACTACTCACAAGGAAGCAGATCTTGCTGATATTTTCATGAAGGAAGTAGCACAATTGCATGAAATTCCTAAAACAATTGTGTCCGACAGAGACCCAAAATTAACCTCGAATTTCTAGAAAGGATTTTTCAAAGGATTCAGAATGAATATGAACTTTAGTACAACTTATCATCCTGAGTCTGATGGATAGACAAAGAGGGTGAACAGAGTGATAGAAGACATATTGAGAATGTATGTGATGGACAAACCATCGAAATGGGAGGACTACCTCCACTTGGTATAATTTGCTTACAATAATGGGTATGAGGCATCGTTGAATATGATCCCATTTGAAGCACTTTACGAAAAAAAGTGCAATACTCTAGTGAGCTAGGATAATCCAGCTGATAGGACAGTAGTTGGGCCAGAGTTGCTCAAAGAGATGGAGGACCAAATGATAAGAATTAAGCAGAATTTAAAAGCTACCCAAGACAGACAGAAAAATTATGCCAATAAGAACAGAACCTACAGAGAGTTCAAAGTGGGTGATCATGTTTTCCTGAAGGTGAAAGCTAACATGAGTTCCTTGAAGCTGAGAAGCTGTGCCAAGTTGGGAGCCAGATTTTGCGGGCCATTTGAAATCCTAGAGAGAATTGGTCCAGTTTCTTATATGATTGCATTGCCTACATCTATGTCTGTTCATAATGTATTCCATGTATCATTACTAAAGAAATATATGCCTGATGCTAATCATGTTATTGATTGGAATGTGATTCAAGTGGAGCAAGAAGGTGCTTTTCAAGTGCATATGGTGTGCATTTTGGACTGGAAAATCAAGCAGCTCTGGAATCAAGCCATAGGGCTTGTAAAGGTCCAATGGATCTAGTACGGTCCTGAGGATGATACTTGGGAGCATGAGGATGCAATGCGGATGGAATACCCACATCGTTTTTAGGATTTTTGAAAATTTTGTTGTATATGGGTATATGATGCATTGAGGACAGTGCATAAATAAGGGGAGGGGATTGTAATATCCCTCGGTCGAACCCAATTGTAAATGAAATGTAAGTGTACTTAAGCTGGTGAGTTGTTTTGACATCATTTTGTAATTCACCTTTCATGGCATAGTGCGTGCATGTACTATGCAGTAAAATGATGTAGTGTGCACATTCCCAGATACCGCATGTAGTAACTAAAGTACGCGCAGTATGGAGGTCAGCGAGCCTTTTGTATATGATATGTGTTATAGGCTGGTGAGCCAGTTATTATAAGCTATGATGCTTATGTTTTGGAATTAGGCTAGAGAACCTAGATGTTAAAGGACGGTGTGCCTATTTTGTATATGTCTCTTGATTAATATAAAATACATTGTTGCACGCAGACCGACCACAATAAAAGAGATGGGGCACTGGACTCCACCAGTTAGGGAAAGGGAGGGCCAAACTTTAAGGGAAAGGGCTAAGCTAAAGAGCTTAAGCCAAAAAGGAATATTATATTAATATTTCTTAAAGTATGGATAATTATTTTATCCTAAGTTGTAAAGTTGGGGACAAGTGGACCAAAGTAGCTTCCAACATGACAAGTGTCGAGTTGGGGACATGCATACATATTATGGGGATTTAGTTCATTTTTACACTTACCATCATCCTTACCATGATTCATATGATCATCTCTCCCATGATTCCTTCCATTATTCAGTCATCCAGTTAATGATTCCATGACCATTTCATGCACACAGTCAGTTATCATTTAGACATTCATTTCACTGTATTTGAGCTTGTTTTCATAGCCATTTCCTGTTGGTGTACCTGGTTAGCTTGGAAGTGGTATTGAATACGTGGGTTATCAAGCTCGTGGGAAATTGAAGAGGCAGGTTTTCAGGCCCGTGAGCAATTCTCTGAGTGAGAGAATTGTTGGGAATTGATTTCCTGAAGGTGATAAACTACAACTACAGTTCTCTGAGACTTCATGTCCGGCCTATTGCTGAAGCCCTGGAAGGGAAGTGGGCAGTCGAAGGACTATTGAGCAGAGAAGGGGCACACTTCCTTGGGTGGGGCAGGCATGTGGGGAATGAGAGGCTGTAGGCTGTTAGTTGAGTGAGCACCTGAGACAAAGTCTTTCCTATTGCTTGTGAGCCTTTAGCCTGGTTAGGAATCCCTTTACCCGAGTGGAGTTTAGTCTCAAATCGCGGGTGACTCACTGTTGAGAGTGATTAATAGTGTAGTCTAAGAATAGGAGGTTCGTGGACAATCTGTACACAGTTGGTGACAATATTTCCAAGATAAGTACCAATCGTACGATAAATTTACATGCTACATTGTTATTTACGTGCTTATGTTATGGTTTATCATATGTATGATTATAACTATCTGTATGTTTATGGGTATTTCCTTGTATATGTTGCATGTCTGTGTTTACTATTATTTCAGTATGAAATCGTATATTTACATAATGTAATTGTTTGTTTATGTTTATATGTAAAGCTTCTGCAAGAGTGTTGTATGTATATGTTATAATTGCATGTAGTTTGAAGAGAAAATTTATGTGGCATAGCTCAGTTGAATACTGGGTATGTTACAGTATGTTCCACAGTGAGAGAATGAAAGTGTTCCCTCCTGTAGCATGGCCTGGAAATGGGTGGCTTGGAATGTTACAGAATGGCACCATCATCTGTCCCCATACATCAACATGTATGATATCCAAGATACCCTTGTTCCTGCTGTCAATGCTAGTAAATCTTCCCTTGACATTCATGCCAAGTGCACAACCTTTGCATACTCCATCATGTTCTACCTGAATGTCAGGTAGACTTGTAACCATATTTCCAAATATAGGTAGTTCTCTATAGTTTATGTGGGAAATTCTTCAGTTCCATAGATCAGTTCAGCTAACACTATTGTGTACGAGGGCTTGTTCTTGGTGTCCCTTCAATTTACATAGTCCTCCCTCTCAGACACAAGTCCTAATAGCTTTATCAATGCTTGAACTCTTGGGCCATAAAAGAACTTGGCCATCAAAAAAAATATCCTAAAGCATTTATCTTCTAAAGTAGAGAGGAAAAGTAAATTTTTCTTTAAATTTTGTACAAACAAAATATCTTTAATTAAAATGAGGTTACACAAGTCAAGTTTAAGGGAGGATTCTCCAACACCTTTGACTTCATTCTTTGAATCATATCCAATGTCCACTTGAAGGGATCAAATCTTTGTTGTAATATTTGAAAGAGAGTTTCTGTATCCAATCATGTGCTTGGAAGCACCATTATCTATGATCCAAGTGTCACTCTCTTGATTCATGGTTCCTGTGAGTGCTGAAACAAATACACACTCTTCGTCCTTGTGCACTTCATCTTCTGTTGTATGTGCACAGTGATTATTCTTGTTTCCATTTTCATGTTTATGAGGGAATTGAGAGGCATGGTTTCTTAGAATTATTTTGGATTCCTTCTTCCCTTTCCTTTCTCTTATTCACTTGGGTGGAAAGTGATTGATTTTCATCATCATTAGTGTTTTGTGATTTGGATATCAACCTGGATTCCTCTTGGGTGGAGTCTTCCCATAGCTTTTTGAAGTTGGGAAATTTGCTTCTGGTGAAAATCCCTTGAACAAATGGATACCAAGAGGAGGGAAGTCCATTGAGTGTAGTAATCACGAGTTCAAAATATTCAAGTGGATCTCCAATGGATACTAACTGGTCCTTGATTTGTGAGATCCTCATGAAATAGTTGTCTACTACTCCTGACTTGTTCATTATCATGTTTCTGTGTTAATGCCTTAGAGTAAGCTTTCGACTGGTATTCTTAATTTCATAAAGTCTAGTTACAACATCAAACATTTCCTTCAGTGTATTCATTTTTTATACATTAGGTATCATATGATAATTTATTGAGTCTGTTAAGATCCTCTTAGCCTTGACCTCATTCTACCTGAACATTTATTTGACGTCTTCTTCTTTGGGTTATGGAAGCACATACTGAATATGATCCAATAACTCATTCTCTTCTAGAATGAGGTGAACTTTGTGTGTCCAATATATAAATTTGTCCTCTCCATCCAATCTATCTTCAACTCTCATGTTGGTTGACATTTTTCGTTGGTAGAAACCCTACCAATGAAAAACCTCAATTTTTAAAACTTCACCAAACTGCAGTCTTAGGGTTTCAAGGGGTGCACTAGGGTAGGGTGCATTGATCTGTGAAATAATTATCCACAACGTCCTTGGGATAGTGCTCAACGATCTTAAAAAAGTATTGCAACTGCAAGGTGCTATTGCAGTGATCTTCCTTCCAGGGGTCAAACAATTATGAAGGTAACCAACTCTGATACCATGTTAGATTTTCTTTATTTATAGAGAATTAGAGTTACCAGTGTTCTTTTACTTCATTACCATTAACATATATATCATGTACTGAGAAGTATAAGAATAAAAAAGAGACAAAAAGAACACAATATATTTATCTCACGAAAATCCCAAATGGAGGAAAAACCTAGCAACCTTTATTAGATACATTTATTTCACAAAGTCCAACCATTCACTATCTCTCAAGAGCCATAGAAAAGTTATAAACTCTAGCACTAGGCTAGCACACCTCTAGTGCTCATAGTTGTAGCAACAACACACTACAAGAATAACACACCTCCTTAGAGAGATAGCACACAAGATAAAGTAGCCACCAAGAATAACCAAAGACCCCAGCTCTACGTCTCCCATTCCTCCTCAGAATTGCACACATTTTCCTCAGTGAGAGAGTGTGTTGTGAGTGTGTCCAAATGAGCCAGATGTCCTCCTTATTTATAGTCTTCAAGTCAACTACCTGGGCTGACTTCTCCTATGGGAATCTTATTTTTACTTTATTCTTTTCTGTGTGGGCCGAATTCTCTTATGGGTATTCTACTTATTTTTTAATTATCTTCCTGGACTTCAAGAATATTCTCTTCATATAATAAACGTCTTCTAGAGTAAATTTCCTCCCATAGCTACCAAAACATCAATAAACTGATGAAGGTTTTTAATCTAAAGAATGAAATGCAACTAATCTAAGATACACGTGTCTAGATGGAAAATAAAACTAGAAATCAAAGATAGAACCAGACATGCTCATGTAAATGGCCTGATAAATAGTTCACATAGAATGGAAATAAGAATACGAGTAAATAACTACAAACACATAATAGTATAACATTTAAACAATCATTTACAATTTTATTCCCACGAATTTAGACAAATATTCTTTGAAGAACATGAATAAGAATGCATCCAACATACATGAGAATAGTATACAATATGAAGTACATTCTTACACAACTTGAGTGCTAAGAAAAAAAAAAGTAATAGTCCACAATACGTCCAACACAAGAATTAGAGTTCTTTAGAAAATAACTTGTCCAAACAAACTTTTCCTCATTAAAAGTTTCAGTAATAGTACATGAAAACTCAAAGAGCCAAATTCCTTTACTCGGATACAATCCCCATATTTATTGAATTAAAAATTGACCCTTTTCCTTCCACCTTCCCCCCATGACCTTTCATTTACAAATTTTTATCTTTATCCCCGTTGTAATGATGAGAGAACAAAGACAGTAGAAATGTTTGTAATTTAAAATATAATATGCAGTTACATTTTAAATTTGTATTTTAGTACTAGATGGCCATCATAGATTTTGTCCATAGTTCACTTCACCCACCATGATGATTGGTCTAGAAATTGAGAAAGTCTTCTCCCTACAAGTTTGATATTTGATAGTCACAGGATTCAAAATTCTTCTTCAACCATTTGAGTTTGATTCTCTTTCAATACTCCCTTCCTTCCGCGACAACTATTGTTGTTGCTATATCATCATATTTGGAAGTAGATCATATTTTCGATGGTATTGCTGCATATCGATATATTTCCTTTATGTGTAGTAGTTGTGCCTTCATGGTCTACTTCCTTCACAAGATGCCTATCTAGATTGCTTATTATGATCTTCCTATAGACTTGGTACCTAACACCATTCAATACATAATAGATGAGTGACCATAAAATAATATTGAAATAAACTTTCAAAACCACACATTTTAACCTATATAACTGAAACATTAGCTAAGTGAGAGTTCATATCTTCTTTCCTAAGTTCGGCTCCTAGTTCCTCTGCTCTTGGTTGAAGTACTATGTTCTTCAGAGCTTTAACGAATATTCCAAATCTTAATCATAAATATTTGAACACTTGTTGAGGAATATTTGAAATCATATAACTGTGAATTTGTAGATCTTCAAATAACCTTTACAATAGTATAAGGACTGCATGAAATAAGTATCAGAGTCAAAATTTACGACCAAAATACAAAACGCAATTTTGCAAGGTATTACTCCTATGTGAGCAAGTCAAGCACAAAATCTCCTTTGTACTGACAAGTTAAGCACAAACTCTCATCTATATTGGGAATTTAAGCATGAAATTGCCTCCATGTCGGGAAGATAAGTGTGAACTCTCCTCTGTACTGACATATTAAGCATGAACTCTCCTTTGTATCGACATGATGAACATGAACTCTCCTTCCTGTCAATAAGTTAAGCACGAACTCTCCTCCATGTCAAAAAATTAAGCATGAAATCTCCTCTATACCGACAATTTTAGTATGAACTCTCCTCTGTATTGGAAAGTTAAGAACAAACTCTCTTTTGTATCAACATGATGAGCACAAAATATCCTTCATGTTGGCAAGTTAAGCAAAAAATCTCCTTTGTACCAACACATTAAGCACGAGCTCTCCTATGTAATGACAAGTTAAGCACAAACTCTCCTCCATGTGGGAAAGTTAATCATGAACTCTCCTATATACCGACAAGTTAAGCATGAAGTCTCCTTTGTATCGACACATTGAGCATGAACTATCCTCTATATCGACACAATGATCATGGACTCTTCTTCATGTCAGTAAGATAAACACAAACTCTCCTTTGTTTCTAAAATTTAAGCATGGAATCTATCCTGTATCGACATGATGAGCACAAAATATCCTTTATACTGACAATTAAAGCATGAACTCTCCTATGTAGAAAGAAAAAAAAAAAAAAAAACCAGTCTCCTTTTTATCAACAGGAAACAACAAGAGCTTGAGTTCAAAAGTCCATAACTTTCTCATACAATGTTCAATTGAGGCATCATTTTTTGCAACACAGAGAGCACAAGGAGGGGATTCTAGTGAGAGACCTTGAAACTTCATTCAATCATTTGAGTAGATTCATGTTTAATGAAGCTCATGGTTAAGGAGGCCTGCTTGATAGGAAATACTTGGTGATCATTCTGACACTTCTGAACCTCGTATTTTGATTCCCTTAGTGGCTTGAAATCGTAATATCGTAAAACATACATATAGCCTATTTCAGGAGTGAAAAATCAAGTTTTCCCAATACCCAAAATTGCGAGGAAAGAATTTTTTTAATGAAAGTTCATGTTGATTAATTCGGTTGGTTGTCATTGATGTCAACCCTTGAAGAAAGTCTGGTAGCGAATTTGGATAGCATAAAGGTTTGGTTAATGGACCCAAGTTTGTTTGATGTATAATGGTATGCGTTTTGATATATTTACAAGTAAGAATATTCTAGATGGATAGTACATGTCATGCAATTTCTGGTGGTATGTGGAACGTCACATAACTCCTCACGGTTTGAGAGTTATGGCCTTACAAAGTTGGAGGACCCTCATATGTTGGGTTGAAGCCCCAAACGGTCAAAGAAGTCAAAGTGATTTCAAAGAAGAAATTATTTAAATAATAAAGTGAAGTGACAAAGTCAAAGAGGATTATTTAAATAATAAAGTGAAGTGACAAAGTCAAAGACGATTATTTAAATAATAAAGTGAAGTGACATAGTCAAAGAGGATTATTTAATTAATAAAGTGAAGTGGCAAAGTTAAGGAGGATTATTTAAATAATAAAGTAAATGGATAACATTCTAATTATGGATGGTGGTTAGAAGTGGGTTATCCCTAAAATAAGGAAATTGGGTTAAGATGGTTAAAAGGTAACCGCTTGAGGAAGCTACATGAAAGTATAAATAAGAGGAAAGGCTCTCTCATTTTAATCACACTTGAGCATATTGAATATATACATGTGACTATGGTAAACAAAGGATATATAAGATTAATTTCAGAGGGAAGGTGAAGTAAAGAAGGTCAAAATTCAAGGGAGGATAAATTCTTTTGATGATGCTTTCTAAGGTATGTTATTTACAGGTCATCTCACCATTTTCACAATAAATGTTTTTATAGAATGATTCAGACAGTGAAATTCAGAGGCATTGAGGAAACATATCCAAGTAGTTGTGGTACAAATTTCATCTTGAGGGTCATTGTATTTTTGGAGTTACACTCCATGGAAAATAGGGTTTGTGGTTAGTCCTTAAACTAGTCTAAAACAGGTGTTTCGAGTAAAAATGTCACAACTTCTTCATATCAAATCCAAATTCAGTAAGAGAAAATGTCTTGGTTAGAGTAGAGTCTGTAGTATTCTATGTAACATTTTAATATCCATACAAAAAATATTCCATGTGGGGCATGCTCTAGAAGTTCGCTCTCTAGAATAAGCCATAATTCAACAAGGTATGCCATTTTTGCTATAAATCCTTTTTTGAGAGGTTCCAAGTAGTGACACCTAGAGGAATTGTATAAAACACACTGAAGAACATTGTGTATTATTTTCATATATTTATTCATTACAGGTACATAGTTATGATTATTTCAAGTCAGGGTTGTTGACTAATCCAAAACTAGTCATGTGAGACTAAAGTAAAGTTTGATGAAAATGCTAGTCTCTTGTTGTTAAAGTTAAGGAAGGTTTGCAGGTTGAGGTAAATATTGGTGCATGGTTGATGCACTTGTTTATGGTACAAGTTGATTATAGGTTGAGGTACAGGTTGATGCATGGTTGATACATGGTTCAGGTTATTGGTACATGTTGTTTGGTGCAAGTTTATTGGTATAGGTTTACAACAATATATCGCATAGTGATAGTGTGACAGTGGTTCCATAATTCTACTTATACGTCAGGGTAGTTGGATGGGGAAAGGACATGTGGTTCTAGCCACCTTCTAGTTGTAGCCAAAGAATGTAAGGGGTTGTAGCCTCCTTCTTATTGTAGCCACAGAATTGGGTAGTTGGAGATTCCCTCAGGTTGTAGCATGAGAAAATAGGGGATTGGAGCCTCCTTCCAGTTGCATCTAGAAAAAAAAGGAAGTTGGTGCTTCCAATGAATGCAATTATTCAAGACATATAAGAAAAAACATTCTGTGGTTTTCTACTGCTTTGGGTTTCCACATAAAAACACTGGTGTACTGTGTATGTGTATGATTGTTCATTTGTTCATTGTTTATTTACTCTGAAAATATTGGATGATAATGATACATTGATATAACACTTGCATTATATGGTTAAAAATGATTAGATTTCTCTATTACTGATTCACCCCCCCTTTCAGTAATCCAACAATTGGTATCAGAGAAGGTTCCTTCAAAAATTAGTTTAACCACTGAAAGGTAGATCATCGAGAGTAACGAATGGTATAAAAATGGAATACCATAGTTTGATAGACAGAAATATGAATTTTGGAGCATAAGGATGAAAACATATATACAGGCACAAGGATTTGAAATTTGGAAATCAATTGTAGATGGATACACAACACCAAGAGTTTTGCTGACAAATGACAAAGCAGTGAAACTCAGTCAAAATAATTCTTAATCCACAAATGCAATTTTGAATGGTCTTGGAGAATCAATATTCACCAAAGTTACACATTTTAAATTCGCTAAAGAGATTTGGAACAAACTTCAAAATATTTGTGAAGGAGATTCAAAAGTCAAAGAAACAAAGCTTCAAACTTACATAGGTCAGTTCGAACAACCAAAGATCAAGGAATATGAGAATATTCCATCTTACTGTTTATGAGTCGATGAAACAGTCACTAGTACATATTTTAAAAAATTTGACGTTCTATTTGCAACGTTATGGAAAAAATTGGCCACACTGTCGAAAAATAGAGGAAATTTTAATATTTTTTTTTCCATATTGCCCGATAACGTCGCTATTGACACGTTGTTGTCTCCCTTGCCACGTTGTTGTCTCTCTTGCCACGTTATCGTCTCTCTTTCCACGTTTACCACATAGTCGTCTCTCTTGCCACGTTTGTGACATAATCATCTCTCTTGCCATGTTTGTGAATATGGTTGTTGTAGTTGTAACATTATGGAAACTAGGTTTTCCGCCTCCAACGGTCACCTAGTATTTTGACCAAGTCAACTTTGATTTGGTCAATGATCATCGAAAATGTGACATTATAAAATCTATAAATATGTTGCATTTTACGGATGTTGCGACACGTTTTCTATAATAACGACACTTCAAAAAGGGTTTGCGGGTCTTCTCGATTAGAGTACAACTATTAAAATACATTGTACTAGGGCTCTTCTCATTTCATTTTAATTTTTTGATCGGTCAAATTTTAAAGGAAACAACTATTAAAATACATTGTACTAGGGCTAGAGTACATGATGGTCAATGGTGGCCTGTGAATGGGACCAACGTTGAAATGTTTTCAAAATGTTTCTGTATAAAATAATACATCCTTGACTCTTGAAACCCTCCCATACCGTCAAGGCATGTGTCTAGTCTAACCATGTCGAATTTCGATGCATATAGGCATATATTGAAGAAATTTCAACGTTGGCCCCATTCACTACTCACTATGCGGGGTCGGTGCATGACATTTTTGGTGGTTGAATTGGAAGTTCCATGACATTTCAAGAGAGTTCCAACAAAGATTCTACAGATGGAAACAACAACATTTGACAAATATGAGATGCCCCATTATGAACGTTGTTGCAAACATGGACGATCTCAAAGATTACGTGGTCGAGACAGCGGACATATTCCTTGAGTCTCGAAACCCTCCCATACCTTCAAGGCATGTGTCTAGTCTAACCATGTCCAATTTTGACGCATACATGCAAAGTTTGAAGAAATTTCAACGTTGGCCCCATTCACTGCTCACTATGTGGGGTCGGTGGAAGAAATTTCACTATGCTCATTCACCTTCAAGGCAGGCCCCATTCACTATGCTCACTATGAGACATCCATTATATTGAATGTTGATGCAAACATGGATGATCTCAAATATTATGCAGGGACATCAAACATCCTTAAGTATCGAAACCCTCCCATACCTTCAAGGAAACTATCTAGTTTAACCATGTCAAATTTCGATGCATATGGGCATAGATTGAAAACATTTCAACGTTGGCCCCATTCACTGCTCACTGTGTGGGGTCGATGGAAGAAATTTGTGATGGGTGTATTTTAAGTTTCATGACAAATTTCAAGATAGTTCTGACAACGATTCTATAGAAGGGAATGGTGAATGATGACAATGAGAGGTGCAACATGATGAATGTTGATGCAAATGTGGATGATCTCAAATATTGTGTGGGGATATCATATATCCTTGAGTATTGAAACCCTCCCATACTATCAAGCCATGTGTCTAGTCTAACCATGTCGAATTTTTATGCATACATGCACAGTTTGAAGAAATTTCAATGTTGTCCCCATTCACTGCTCACTATGCGGGGTCGATGCAAGATGAAATTTGTGGTGGGTGAATGACAACAATAATAAAAATGATGAGTTGATGACATCATCCTCTGACGAATCTGTGAGTGAATATGATGCAATGATGATATTGTTCTCACCAACATATGTCCACTTAGTCGCAATGACACATCTTTGATATCCTCCAACATTAAAGAAATCCCCACATCAGCAGGGAGTTTACATTTTCAATAAGTGTGAGTCATTCATGCATTCTCCTACCTCATGGAAATTCTCTTGTGATCATTCTCACCATTATTCACATAACCCTCACACTATATTCCCCTTAGTTACTCAATAATCCAAATTTATAAATGACCAAAACTAATGCAACAATGACAGAATAAAAAACCTTGGAAGAGAGATAGATGGTTGTAGATAAGCATAGAGGAAAGGAAAATTAGAAAAACTTTAACCCTGTGCCCATGAAATAGTTTCTTATTAATTATTTAAGAGATAAGGCAATACTCCACTAGGTTTCCAATAAAGCAATCAATGGATTGGACTATTTCTTCCTACATGAGGGCATTGAAAAGGAAGGAGATGTTCGAGGGATTGTTGAGTAGAGAAAGGAAACATTTTCCCCTGTGTTATGTATGGCATGGAAGAGATATTTTCCATTATACTCAAATATCACTCACATACCCACTCTATATATCGTCTCATGTCATCCTTGTTTCGTTTTAATTTTTTGGTCGGTCAAATTTTAAAGGAAACAACTATTAAAAGACATTGTACTAGGGATAGAGTAAATGATGGACAATGGTGACCTGTGAATGGGGCCAACGTTGAAATTTTTTCAAAATGTATCTGTATGACATCATACATCCTTGAGTCTTGAAACCCTCCCATACCATCAAGGCATGTGTCTAGTCTAACCATGTCAACTTTCAATGCATACAGGCACATATTGAAGACATTTCAACATTCGCCCCATTCACTGCTCACTATGCAGGGTTGGTGCATGAAATTTTTGGTGGTTGAATTGGAAGTTCCATGACATTTCAAGAGAGTTCCAACAAAGATTCTATAGATGGAAACAACGACATTTGACAATGAGACACCCATTATGAACATTGTTGCAAAAATGTATGATCTCAATGATTATGTGGTCGGGACATCAAACATCCTTGAGTCTTGAAACCCTCCCATACCGTCATGGTATGTGTCTAGTCTAACCATGTCTAATTTCGATGCATACATGCACAGTTTGAAGAAATTTCAACGTTGGCCCAATTCACTGCTCACTATGCGGGGTCGGTGCAAGATGACATTGGTGGGTGAATTGAAGCTTTTGTGACATCAAATCAACTTGGTAATTCAATAATCAAACCCTCCTTAAGTATTATGTGGTGACATCAAACATCCTTAAATATCGAAACCCTCACATACCTTAACCCCATGCCTTTAAAAAAATTAGAAAACCTTTAACCAAGTATCTATAGAATCTTTGTCGAAACTCTCTTGAAATGTCATGGAACGTCTTCCAACCCACCCATCACTAATGTCATCCACCAACACCACATGGTGAGAAGTGAATGGTGCCAACGTTGAAATTTCTTCAAACAGTGGCTGCATGTATGCATCAAAATTTGACATGGTTAGACGAGACATATTCCTTGACGATATGTGAGGGTTTCAGTAGTCAAGGATGCCCGACGTCCCCGCATAATCTTTGACATCCTCCGTGTTTGCATGAAACTTCATTATGTGGTCTCATTTTCATCATTCGTCATTCCCATTTAAATAATCTTGGTTGGAACTCTCTTGAAATGTCATGGAATGTCTTCGAACATGCCCATCTGCAATGTCATCAACTGACCCAGCATAGTGAGTAGTGAATGGGGCCAACGCTGAAATTTATTCAAAATGTGACTATATTTGTTGAAATTTTACATGGTTAGACTAGGTAGATGCATTGATGGTATGGGAGAGTTTTAAGACTTAGTGAAATCATTGAGATTGAATATTCATGTTTTGATATGAAATAGGAAACTAAAATTTATATTTAATTTATTAAATTTTCACCTAATTCTAGGTGATTAAAATCTTTTATTTGGGCGGTTATGGAGCACGTTTTCCACATGAGGCAATGCTTTTACCAGTTTCTACCTCTAGCCTATGGTTAATTTTTTACCCTCTCCCTTTTCTATGTTGGCATGTTCACAGGAACAATGCACTTGTCATTGATGGCAAGAACACACAGGAAGGAGAAGCTCGGGAGGAGAAGCGTCAGTGATCGTTGGATCCCATTCAAAATTCTTGATGATCATCAGATCTGAATTAAGACAGGAGGAGTGCACAGATGGAGGACATATCTTAGACGTTAGAACTGAGCACAAGGACTGACCGTCGTCTGATCCAAGAGAACTTGCACGATCTTCAAAGTGCAACGTGAAGTGGGTTCACAAAATCTCGAGAGCAGGAGGACCGTCCATCCTCAAGAAGGACACGTGGCTAAAGATCAACATTTCGCTGACTAAAAGGTCAAAGGAAGGAGGTTCCCTAACCTCTCGAACGATATGAGAAATTGCGATATAATCTCAACCGTTGGATCAAGGACAAATATGGATCGTTGATCCAAGAAGGATACGTGGCGAAAGATTATCCTTTCACTGATTGGAAAGTCAAAGGAGCGGGGTTCCCTAACCTCTCGAACTCGCGATATGCGAAATCGTGAAATAATCCTAGTTGTTAGATCAAGGACGAATCTGGGTTGTCAGATCCAGTAGGTGAATGTTGCAGACCATGTCAGAAAGGACAGGTGGAAGACTATGTTAGCAATGACACATGGCATGATCAGACAATGACAAGTGTCAAGATGATTCAATATTTCAGGAACCTGGAAATCAAAATTCTGATTGACATGTGGCAACCACACGGATCATGTCATGTCATCGAGTGACATCATTCCGAGAGTTTAGTTTTGGGAGTTTTAGCATCAACACTCCCCCAAAGTCCTGAAATATGAAGTTTTGGGGCAGAGGATAGTCGTTCGGTCATCACAGAACGTGGATCGTTGAGCTGAAGAGCAAAGTGATCAAATGGCTAGCCAGTGGTCATATCTTGTGGTCACATCGTCGAGAGCTATAGAGAAGAGCTAGAGAATGCAATCTCTATTTCAGAGTTCATGACATGGAGAGTCGAGAGGACTCATCACAGAATCCTCGAAGTGTGAAATGCGAAATGTGAAATGCCTTTTGGCATAGGCTGTGGTCACCGCCGGTGGTCATGAGAGGGGAAGGAGCTAGCATTTCCTAAGCTTCACTTTGGGGATTGTGACATGGGAGCGTCGAGATATGAGGGAAGGAGAGAGGTTGGTTGGAAGACACATGTCAGAAGAAGGTGAAAGAGGTAAATGGAGGAGGAAGCGGTAAGAGGTTTAGGAGGGGCCCATACAAAACTGCCTCATTCTAGACCCCCCCCCCTCCTGTNAACCTTAGCCACAAATTTGGATGCTTAAATCCCAACCCTTCAAACTTGTGTTCTCCATTCCGGACCCCCCTGCCCCCCCCATTAAAAGTAGAATGACAAGGGGGGTCCAAAATTGAATCTCGACCGCTAATCTAAGTGCGTGAATCCTGGCTACCTAAATCATCATGTTGCTTAGAAAAATGCACATTTTGTGCTCAAACTTAGGATAAGTGGGTTTTTAACCCACAAGAAGAAGAAGAGTCTCAAGGGACACTACCAGTGGAGAGTAGACTCATCATAGAGTTGATTGATATATGGAAGTGGGTCGAAGACTGTTATAGCCAGTAAAGCCAAAGAATCTCAAGAGAAGGGCTAGTGATAATGAAAACAGTGAAGAGTATGTAGTGGGATAGTGCATGCAGCATGCACAAGGTGCACAGAGACTATAAAAATGTAGAACATAGAAGATATGGGCGCTGCGATTTTTAAGAGTGTGTTATGTAGGTAGAAGAATGGAATCTAGAGGAGAAACAACGTAGCAGAACGAAAGAAGAGAGATGCCTAACTGATACAATAAAAGAAGGCTGAGGTGGACATGCAGAGATATAACAGAAGATCATAAAGCTCAAGGAGATGCAAGCAGAGAGACACTGATACAGGAGAGCAGAGCAACATAACAGAACAATGATAAGCCTGGTAAGCTAATGAAAACTATTGAATCACTGTAATAAATTCAAAGAAAGAAAAATTTTATATTTCAGGGTGGTTGGGAGGTGTTAGGGAGGATTTTTGTCCTTTGAGTGTCAAGTGGGTGCTTGAGCACATGGAGTTGTAGCTTCCATCTGGTAGCAGCCAGAGAAACCAATGTGGCAGGGTGGTGCTAGGGAGAAAATTTGTTCTCTGTTATACGGGTTGGTGCCTATGTGACTGGAAGTTGGTGCTTCCATCCAATTGTTGTTGGAGCAGTGAGGGAGTTGGTACTTCCTTCTAGTGGGTGCTAGAGAAACTAAAGAGTTGGTACTCTTAGCAAGTAGCAACATGCAAAACAGAGGTGGTAGCCTCATTATGAGTTGGTTCTCATAAGAATGATAATGTACAGAAAATAATTATCATATAAAGAAGAAGAGGTTTTCACCCTTTATGGGTTTCCTCAGGAATATCTGTCTCTGTACTATACATGTGTGTGATTGATGTTGAATACTCTACTACTTATTTATTGTGATCATCATTGAGAAGTTATGTAATGAATTTAAAAATGGATATAATTGTTTAAGCCTAGTAACAACTGATTCACCCCCCCTCTCAGTTGTCCAACATTATGCTCCCATCCTAACCTTCTCCCACTCCCCTTTCCCAGTGGTCTTTCTCGACACCTTATCGACAATGGAGGATCTCTCGGTGACCGCGCAGAATTTTGGTGCAATGAAGACAACTTTGGTGGACGTCGTGGAAATGGAGTTTTTGGTGGGTGGAGGACCACTTGAATAGCTGGTGGGCACTAGGGAATCTCCTCTTTTCCTTTTCGTTCCTTCTCAAGATGAACCAATTTCCCCTCCTTTTCCCTCTCTCCTCAATGACCTACTATTTGGAAATTTTACAGAACCTTGGGTGTCAGGGCCTTCGATTTCTACAGCAGTCGTTTTAGCCCTGCTTAGTCCACTACAAGCTTCTGACTTAGATTGGGTAAAATCTATTGAAGGAGGACTTATTCACTCTCCCTTGGAGCCTAACCTTGATCGTCATCTCTCTAGCTACAATGCAGACCCCTTAGTATTTTTTGAGATAGGACATGTTGTCACCCTCCCTTTTCCCTTAAATAAGGGTTTCATTTCTACTTGACTTGAACCAGATGAGTATAGTGGATGTGAGCATACCTACTCCACCAGGGAACCCTTAAATAAGAACACAACTACCTCAGAAGGAGCTACATGAGCCAGAGAAGTAGGATCCAGGGTGAAGAGGAAAAACTTAAAAACTAAAGGAAAGGTTGGAAATATGGCACTCGGAGAAGACGTCGAGATCAATCAGGTCTCCCATATGGAAAATCAAACAATTTTTGGATGTGTGAATGGCATAATTTTTTCGATGAAAAATATTCGATACTGAATACTTTCTGCTTGGAAGGATGAGCTTGGATATCTACCGGAGCGGTTGGAATTAAATAGAAACTGGTATGCTTTCACTTTCCAGAATAGTGAGAATTCCAAATGGGTGCTAAGTAAAGCATGGAGCATCAACAACTCTCCACTTCTTCTCAAACCATGGATTCCACTATTTGACGCAAGCACAAAATGTCTTGATAAAATTCTAGTTTGGGTAAGTCTACCAACACTACCTCTCCAACTCTGGTCCTTCGATTATTTCAAAAAAAATGGAAATTTTTTAGGAGACTTCTTGGACACGGACATGACCTTTGAAGAAACAAAACAAAGGAAGGTAGTAAGAATTATGGTAAATATGAACATCAAGGTCTTGGTGAAGAGTTGGATCTTAGCCAGGGATGATACAACTATGTTTAAAAATTGGACTATGAGAACATACCCTTCAGGGGCCGAAGATGTCATCAATATGGACATATTATCAAGAATTGTAAACTCCCTTTAAGGAACCGAGGAACAGTGTATGGAAGGTACAAAGATTCTCAGAATTTTTTTGATTCTTTGGAATATTCTCTCAACTCACAAAGGGACCAGGGATGCCAAACTGATAACCTTACAGAAGAAATGTTTGTAGATTTTGGCCATCATTGCTCAGAAATGGCTCCTTTATGACTGAATCATCGAAGTTCAGTTTTGGCCATCCTCCTTATTTCTCGGATGCGGGTACCTCCTCTAACCCTACCCCTTCTATTACTTTTTTAATAAATAATTTGTCTATAAAAGGCCCTGAGTGGATGAACTCTCCTTCCCTCCCCCCGCTCCCTCCCCTGGGTATTTTTCTCCCCTCCTTTTCGCCTCCCTCCTCGCTCCCTCCCTGCCTCACTCCTTCTCCAACCTCCTATGCTTTATTTTTACCCTTAGAATCCCCTGCTACGCCTTTTGCCCGATATCTAAGGATTCCACTACGTCCTTGTTTGATACCTCCTCAAGGCGTTACTTCTTAAGATCCCTGAACAAAGAACACTCAAGAGGATTATCCTTGGACCCGATCCCAACAGGGAAAAGTGGGAGAGGAAGAAAAAATCTCATTTATAAGTCTCAGAAGAAAGCCAAGATCAATATTTTAGTAGGAAAACGAGTCTCTATTGAAAGGGTGCTTAGAGCAAGGTGAACCCTGGGAAAGGGGCCTTGATGAAGTGTTGTTCTTTCAATTGTAGGGGATTGGCTGGCCCCCTCAAAAGACCAGCCCTAAAAAGGATGATCCTTACAGAACATCCAGATGTCCCTCTCCTTCAAGAAACCTTTGGGGAAGGGATTGAAGTTTTCAACAGACTCTCTTCGCTACTACTAGATTGGAGTTTTATTACACTAGATTCTATCGGGAGATCAGGAGACCTAGCTATTGGATGGAACTCCCGTACTATAAAAGTCATCAACTCTTGGGGTTTTGACTCTAGCCTTGGTATCACATTTACCTCTAAAAAACTTGAAGAACCCCTCAATATTGTAAACATCTATGGATCCTGTCATAGCAGAGGCCCCTACCAGGACAATTTCTTCTCCAAGTCTTTCTTAAAACAAAAATTCTTAATCTTGGGAGGAGACTTAAATTTCTCCTTGGGTTTTAAATAAGTATGGGGAACTCATGCGAGAATGGATCCCCTCTCTAGCTACTTCACACAAAAACTCGAGGAACACAACTTTCTGGATATTGAGCTGGTCAAACTAAAACCTACTTGGAGAAATAACATAGTGGGAGAAGACAACATAGCTAAGATATTGGACCATTTTCTGATAAAGGATACACTACTTGAAAAATCACTTCAATTGAAACAATGGATAGGACACGGGGGAATCTCATATCATTACCCGAGTTTCCTTGAATTAAGAACTGGGATGAATAAGCCACCTAGTACTTTCAAATTCAACAGAACTTGGCTCAATGACGACACTTTTTTAAAGTTGGTTAAGGAGAATTGGCAAGTTTATAACCCAGAGAACAACGGAGCAACAGGTTTACACTTTGTCAAAATTTGCTAAGTCTAGCTCCTCCATGGACTTAAGGATTGACCCCCTTGCTCACAAATGCCTTAATGCAATCTTTAGTTTGGGTTTCACTATATTAATGTGTCGTTCATAATATCTCAACATTATTTTACTTGTTATTGTTATTGTTATATTTTTTTTGTTCTCAACATAATCTAAATCATTAGCTTTGATACTATTTAGGGTATATAAAACATAGGCTCCCTTAAATTGGTTAAGTATGTCACACTAGCCTCTAAAGGCTAAATTTTCATCAACTTCGATACTATTCGAGTGTCATGCCTCTCAACACACCATTGAATCTTATTCATTGGGTTGATGGGTTGGTTTATTTTTTTGCGTCCAATTGGTATTGACGGTAAACAAATGATCATTTGTATTAATCCTTGCACCGTCAAAATTGGGCAGCTTGGTTATATTAGGTAAATACTTCTCTTGGGTTTTTTTCCACCATTTACGATCCCCATAGTGCAAATCCTTGTACAATTACCTAAACAAGTTCCAAATGCATTGACTCTTGATCTTTGTATTCTTTGAAATTTTGACGGATTTCCTTAATGCATTCTCGAGGAAATTTGTTTCCCCACATGCATGTTCCTACTCTAAATCCGCTGCATGTTCAGACTTATTCTTCCTTAGTATAATCTATTTGTATGCTCATTTTATAGTCTTGAGGGATATCCCCTATCCTTGTTCATCACCCTAGTTTCAACTAGGATTAGACTTTTCAAACTTATTTTTTGGTTCCATTGAACCTTTTGAAACTTTCGAGGTTTATCCCTAAAAACCCTTATGGAGTTTGCAAGAAATATGATATCTCACTGAGAGGTCCTTTTGAGCTCATAGAATTATCACCAAATGTTGAATCTTAAAGTGGTTCCAAATCAAAAAAGACACAACAACTAAGACAATATTTCTCAATCACATAACATAGTAACTACTTAACAAAAACTTAATCGACAATTACAAGTAACAAGATATTATAATGCTTATTCAAGCTTTTATTATATCCCTTAACCTTCAAACTCTATTCCATTGTGATAACCTGAATAATCAAAACAACAATAATCAATAACTTAGAAGATACACTAACTAACATTAACTTTAATGATAGATCAAACCACAAATATTCTTATTAATGTATTAACTATCAATCATACATCGAAACACAATGTGTATAATGGACAACTCAAGGCTCACGAAGAAAAATCCCTATTATAATGTGTATAATGTATCATGTGTATAATGTATAATCCTTGTTTCACTCGCCACAACTTGAATGGTGTGACCGTGGTGTAAATATTCAAAAGGCTGAAAAGTTTTGTGGCAAAGTTGAAATATAGGCGGGAATTTTAAATTGGCAAAATTTTTATAGGGAACCCAATTCTCCATTTTCCAATCTGCATTTCTAGCATAGTCTTTCTAGTGTGATCAAAGTGAATGACCATTCTACCTAATCAATGAGATCTGTTTTCAAGAGGAGCTGAGCCCCGCACAAAGGGCGAATGGGAGGATAACATTGTGAAATTTGATATCTTTGTGTGTTTTCATCGCTCAATTCGACCATTGAATTGAGTTTCTAATACTTCGCCCATTCTGTCGATGTGCATTTTGTAGGGATTCACCTATGTAATCCTTGGCACTCTGTTGATTCCATTGATAGCCATTTTGTAGCGATTCACCTATGTAATCCTTGGCACTCTATTGATTCCCCTCTGGAATCACAATAAATTACAAATATCAGGTATGCAAACCCTGGTCATTTTTAATTATTTTTATTTTTTATTGAGTCTTGCTCAGCTGTGGCAGTGATTATTTGTGTTCATAATATCATTTCCCTGAGTCGATTTATCATAACCATTTCTCAATTATGCCAAACCCCATGATAGGGACATTCCTTCATGAATTCCAGTTTCGCCTTTGATTTGTCATCATCAATAAGTATTTAATTTCTATTTTCCTCAATCTAGGCTCGTCTTTGAATGACTCGGTTCATCGCCCTACTACTGTGCATAGTATAGGGATTCCATAGGGATTGAACATCAAACTTATAGGATGCAATATCAGGGATCAAGAAATATATACCCCCTTAATGTTTGGTCATGCGGTATGGAATCCCTATACTATACTTACAGGAATACCCCATATTGTAGCATATTGATGCAGCGGCTACCTTGATCCTGAGGATTAACTTACCCAACAACCCACATGATGACAGAAACTAGAACATATGTTTCCCCTTTCCTATAATGAAAGCCATCATCTCATGGGTCATGTGAAGAGCTCTACCATTTTCACCCTTTGCCAATAACACAGCAACGATAATTCCCCCAATATTAGTCCCGGCGGCAATGTCAAAATAGTCTGAGATGTGTGCATTGGGATTTCTTGTATTGAGTTTCAAAGTGTTTTGGAGATACGAGGGATAACGATAGGCAAGAATCCCTCTGATTCCACTCCCATCGATGCTTAAAATGCTCTTTTGGTTGATTCTGCATACTTCGAGTTCTCCGCATGACATGATGATTTATATGGTGACAACCAATTTCTTTCCAGTACAGAGAAAATTTCATGGCTGATCTTGTCAGTATCCTGATAACTATCAATCGAACCATCCCCTATTTGATAAGTTCTCTTGATTAAGGCCATGACACTGCATGATAGAGTGATTTTTCAGATATAACAAGACACCTTAAGTTCAAATATTCTTCAGAGCTTTCAGAGAGTCAATTTTATATATACTCTGTATATAAGTGCTAGTTGCAGAGAAATATATAGCAGTTGTAGTTGAAACTATTTCAACACATGAAATTGTTCCGTCAAAAGCCGCTTGGAAGGGATTGGATTCATAAGAATAATAAATAGTACAACTATCTATCACCTCCATAAATCGAATCTGTGCATGGTAGGTAAGTGAGACATGTAAACCTATTCATGAACAAATGAGACCAGAGATGGCTTTCTGTGTACTTTACATTTCTTTCAGTGATAGACATAGCACAGTTTTGGTCCTCATCTAGCTATGGATTTTCCACTCTTTTGGTACAATTTTTATGTTCATTTGGCTATGGCTTGACTCTTTCACATGGTGGCACGGAAATTTAAACTCTATTAACCACGTTTTCTGCCATTAACTGCAACTTTGATCCCCATATATTGCTTCTTAACCTTCCCCATTTCGACGACCTGTCTACAATATAATTTAATTTAGAAAACAACAACAAAGAAGACTAGGTTTGAATTACTTGCTGAAGAACTATTTTCAAATCAAGTGAGTGCATAACGTAGGCAAACATATTGATATACCTCATGACCAAACATTAAGGGGTATCTCTTTATTGAATACAACCCGATCTGGATTGATTTCACTTAAGGAGGAGCCTCAATACAAACAACAAGATTTAGTCTCCATCCCAATATACACTTAATCTGTGTTGATTTTGTCAAATGGGAAAACGAACCAATGAAATCTCATTAGGCTCACTATATACCTATGATCCAATATCCACTATCTCTTATCCTGGATCACTCACGATACAGCCAAAACTCTATGCTTTCAGCATTGAATGATGTCAAATCACATTTCCAATAATTATTTCCTATCCTGGATCACTCAAGATGCAACCAAAACTCCCTTCTTTCAGCATTGAATGATGCCAAATCACATTTTTTGGACACAATTTGTCCCTTCAACTGAATGTCAGAGGCCAATAATTATTCCAGGTGCGTTTTGTTTTCTTTGTTGAGCTCTATAGGTCAGAAATCACCGATCTTGGCATGACTAGATTCCTTAGCAACTCCAATTGGAACTCTATAATTGTATCAACATAATGTGCATATCATAAACAATACCAAACATACGATTTTTCCTGACTAGAATCATACCTTCCAAAGCTCATGTTTGAACAGAGAGGCATCTTCTCCATTCTTTTGTAAAAAATGCTTTCTTCCACCTTGATGAATTATGGCATAAATTCTTTGCAGGTAGAATCTTAGTCATTGGAAGCTATGACGTATACTTAAATAGATTGTAGGCAGAAAATTCAAAAGAACTCAAAATAATAATCAGAGAATTCATCGATAACTCATAGTGTTAATATTGACATTCAATAAAGAAAATCACACAGAAATCTCAATTCATATTAACATTAATTCTTGGAAACTGAACAGGGGAAAGGGAAAACAAAAACAATGAATGGAGTTTGCAATGAATATTTGTCATTAAAACTTGAGACCTCCTCCACACTTCCTACCTACAACACGCCTAGTGCTCCTACTTTGCTTTTACTTTTAGCTTACAATGTAACAATTTCATTTATACAACCAAGAAGAGATCGATTCTAATAAAAAAAATAGGATTGAATCCTCTAAAACTTAGGGAAAATACAAAAAAAAAAAAACATCATCTTTATCTAACTCCCTAAAATCACTCAACCCTCTTATCAAATGCTGGGATTTAGAAAAAATACATTTAATCATAGGAAACCCACTCACTTTCATAAATTTTGAAGACCTTATAGAGGTCCTTTACCTTATGATGGATGCTTATGCATCATTATCTCACTAGCAGCGGAAACCATAGCATGCACATAGTTGAGTAATCTATCTAAGTGGGGGGGATGACATGACGTCTAAGTGGGGGGATGCCATGATGAAAAAATTCCTCTTCGACTTGATGAACGATCGAAATAAATGAAATAAGGGGAGGGGAATTTTTCTTTATTGTATTGGAGTTATAACATTTGAATTTATCTTACATTCCACTTTCCCAAGACGGATCCTACCAAATATTTCACATTTTCTATGATCATCTCTATTTCAAGTATTTGGGGAATCCTCCTTAATAGACAAAATATTCCTATTATGTCAATGCCAATTCAACCAATTTTATTAGTCGTGGATTCAAACTTTTTGGTATTTTCCATTTCTTCGGATGATATGATGGGTAAATCATTTTCTTCATTGGTTCCAATGGTGGCAACTGAGGAATCTACTATTGGGTAAAATTTTTTTGTTATTACTTTCCGAGTCTGAGGGACTATCGTTGTAGAATCTATTAATATAATTCAAGGTTAAACATGACTCCTATAGAGTTCCAAAAATATGAAGTTATCTTCTCCTTTCATTCTCTTTTTTCTTTGGTTGGCATGGTCAGGTCCCTTTCTCGCTAGGTGAGCGCATTTGATTCTAAAGTCCTTTCCTAAAAAACTTCCCATTCAGTTGCTGAAAAATAGAGATAAGCTTTCTAAATGAGATTGAGTTCCACGAATATGTAGGCTAGAAAGATGTTATTTGTTGCTATTCTATCCATTTGTGCTTCAATTTCGAAGAAGATATCAATCTATAATGAAGAAATGATAGTAGTTCATCGTTTTATAGGCTTTATCATTATTCGGTCGGAAGATTTTAGGTAAGAATTTAAAAGTGACTCTCAACGAGAGAATCGAAGCTATTAATGAACAATCACAACAATTCCCCATATTGCAGTGATGGATGACCTTGTATTGCAGTTTCCATATCACACTAAGCCATTTGAAGTACACACATGATGCATCAGACTATGCCATCAAATTTGATTGTTGCATGCTTGTTGGAAGAAAGTAGGCTTCCATACTCAAAATCGATGCAATAGATTTATGAGAAGTTGAAGAACAAGATAGATCAGCCTGGTAGTTGTAAGAAGTTTAGTGTTGCTTATTGGACAACGTCCTTTCTATGGAATTCCAAATGCAAATGTTGATGTTCTCAAGGATGAATCAGAAACTTGTCTCTGGTGTTGGGAAGTAGAACACAAGTTATAGGTATCTCATTCTTTCATTTGTTTATAAATTTCATAAACAAGTCAAGGTTCATTTTATTGAAATGATTTTACAAGGTAGCATGCAATGTAAGATTTTGTACTGCTGGTATGAATTAATATGCTTGGTTGTTTTCAAATCTATTTTATTTCTTCAACTCGTTTTTTCAATAGTGTAGGCTTGACCATGATTAATATGTTTTATTTTTCCCATGATAGGTTAAAGACACAAAGTTGTTGGCTAAGTCACAGAGTGATATTGTCAGTATTCGTCGCCAATGTCAAAAAAATATTCATGAGCCCATCACTTCTATTTCAGGTTGATAATGATTCCTCTTAGTACGGTTTGTTATTTTGTTCTTTGTCCTACTAGTCTAGATTCTTGCTTCTATCTTTCCTTTTTAAGGGATGGCTTTGACACTACTACATTTTTATTGGTGCTTATTGTATTTATGAGTTCCATTGACCTATTTTGGCCATTTGTGGACTAATTTCTTTCTTATTTCCTACCTAATAAATTTATCTTCATATTGAGATGGATTTGAAGTGAATTATATATTCTAGATATCTATTTTGTTCGTTTCCATGTCCATGGTTCCTCTCTCCAACTTTGGGAAAAAATATTATGCAAAAATATTTGGCTAAAATGATGCTCAACCACCCAATAAATGTCCTCATNCGGATTAGGAAAAATGACTACATCCAAATTATATGATTTGGAGACCATTTTTCTGTTACAAATGTTTGAAGACTCAAAATCTGGCCTCTCTTCATTTTACAGTTCACGAACCCTTTCTACATCCATGCTGGAGTTAAGAAACAAAAACTGCTCTCCTTCAGAAATGGAACTTGCATATTGGCTTTTCCCAATATCTGACTTCTTTTGGTCATGCCCATCCTCCATATCATAAATAGGTCCATCAAAAATAAAAGTGTAAAGTCTGCAATGATCCACTTGCAGATTGATGACTTCCTCATTGTTTTCATAATATAATCCATGAATACTCATGATTCTATCATGCTCTGTCTAGATAGAATTAGAGGAAAAACATCCACTTCTTTTTCATCTTGGATGCCATACTCGAACCATGCTTCTTCTATCTCAGGAAAATCATTGTCATCATAGTCGATATGTAGTTGTTCCTTTTGGATAGCAGGGGTATTGTTGCATACTTTAACTTCTTCATAAGACACCAAACCTGCATTACGGTTCTCATCAACCAACAAAGGAACATAATTGTTATCAGATTGATACCCCTTTTCTCCCAAAAGAGTGACATTCTCACTATCACCATGCACATCAACAGTTCTATCCCCTTGATCTTCATGGTCATAACTGTCATATACAGGACTATTTTCAAAACTCATGAAATATGAAGTTGGATTCAGCTGGAGAAAATTTGTACACCTTTCAAATGCTTCATCTATACCCAAATCTAGGTCCCTTTTTTCTATCTCTGGAACAATAGAAATTCTAACACCGTTGCCTGCTTCATAATTTAGGCTAGTTTCTTCGGTGCTAATCTTCAAAGTAGTAGATTCATATATTTTGAGACAGAAAAAGGGCATATGTTGACATTTTATAGATTCAAGGGGATTCAAGTTTAGCTTCAAATGCCAAAAGGCGATATGTTGACATTTTTTAGGCATACCAACTCAAACACAAGTGACAAAATTCATTTATGAGGCCCAAAACTATGAAAACACTGATTAAAAACATTTCTTACAAATAAGGCAGATTTTTCTTCCTAGATTATGAAAACTACCAAGATGAGGTCAAAATAAGGACTCCAACCACTCATTATAAATATCTCAGTGGATATTATGCTTAGCAACAAAAGGTTCAACAAATTGATGTTAGAAGGAAGAGTTATAGATTTATTAAGGCCAAAAACCAAGGGGTCTTATCGACACTCATTTTAATTAAATTGTAATGATTTGTCATGGTTGCTCCAATGTTAATTTTGACCTCAATCTCACTCATGAACCTTAGTTTTGGTTATGAGGCATGAACAATTGAGTTTCGTGTATCAATTCAAAGGGTGAAGAGACATGAACGTACTAGAGCTCGAACCACTCCCCATGCCTGTCGATGAGCTAGAAAAGTGTGTAAATGAACCAAACAACCATGACAATTCCATTTTTAACTAATAAGATATATAATGTACACAAAAAAATTGAGATGTCATCTTGTGGATGATCTATGGAGTTTTTCTCAAGTCTAGGAGTAGATGTCTATTGTGCATGCCAATTTGAAGAAGAGACTGTAAAATTTTGATAGCTATTTACAATTAATCATTTCGTTTACTATCTAGGCTATCTTGGAGATAAATGCTTCCATTATCTCCAGCCTCTCAGTCTAGATAGCTAATTGTTTTCTAATTTTTTCTAGCTCCTCCTTCAAGGAACTATTTTCTACCTCAAGTTGTCTCTTTTTGTCAATCCACTACATTCTCATGATTTGGAATTTTTCGTACAAGTTATGAAGTTGTTGCTCCAAATCATTTTCATTGCTTTGTAATTACTCTTCCTTGTCTATCTTGGCCTCTACTAGGCTCTTCCATTCAAGGGATTCATCCCTTTCCTCCTCTATCTAATTTAAGTTGATTCACATGTCAAGGCAAGGCAAGGCAAGTTCTATCAATGCAAGGCATGCCAATGTAGGGCAAGGTCTGTTAAGGAAGGGCAAGGCATATCAGGGCAAGGCAAGGCAAGGAATGTCAAAGCAAGGCATGCCAATGTAGGGCAAGGTGTGTTAAGGAAGGGCAAGGCATATCAGGGCAAGGCAAGGCAAGGAATGTCAAGGAAAGTCATGGCATGTTAAGGAAAGACATGTCAAGGCAAGACATAGCTTGTCAAGGAAAGGCATGGCTTGTCAAGGCAAGGCATGGAAAGGCAAGGAAAGACATGTCAAGGCAAGGCATGGCCAGGCTAGGCATGGCATGTCAAGGCAAGGCATGTTAATTCAAGGCATGGAATGTCAAGGCAAGGCATGTCAATGCAAAGCAAGGTCTGCCAAGGAAAGACATGTTAATTCAAGGCAAGGCATGTCAAGGAAAGGTAGGGCAAGGCAGGGCAAGGCAAGACAAGGAATGTCAAGGCAAGGAATGGCATGTCAAGGAAAGGCATGCCAAAGCAAGGCAAGGCTTGTCAAGTCAAGGCATGGCATTTTAAGGCAAGGCAAGACATTCCAAGGGAAGGCATTGCATGGATTTTCAAGGCAAGGCATGCCAAGGCAAGGCATGCCAAGGCAAGGAAAGACATGTCAAGGCAAGGCATGGCTTGTCAAGGAAAGGCATGCCAAGGCAATGCAAGGCACAAACCTTGTACCATTATGTCATACTTTTCTTTTAGTCTTCAGGTTATTCTTCTTGTATGGATGTATAAAGACTGATACCATCGTTGAGGGTCGAGTTCCATCTCTTATCTCAAAGACAATGAATAGTATAAGTAAATTCAATTGTCCGAGAATAGAAATCTAGTACAAAATAGAAATGAGTGAATCCCTTAAGCAACCTAAGTTTACTCTACCATGTAGCCTTCGTAACAGTTGTAAGGTTGCATCCTGCATAACGACACTTGCTCCTAGTTCGGGAGACAAATTTTAATCGAGGATTTCTGCTCATTCGGAGCTATTACCATCAACCAACAGTCTTGCCAAACAACCTACAATCTTGCCAAATGGCCACAACCTAGGAACACGTCATATTTTCACTATAATTAAGGAATCACTTTGAATGTGTTATATTATTCTAGATTTTGCAACTTTTGTAAGAGGATAAAAAATATGGCTTTGTTGGTGGGCATGCCTCTTTACTAACTATGAGGTTGTCATAAAGCGATTGTCTCTCTAATGTTATTAAATTAGTGGTTTATATTTAAATCAACAACTCTCAAAACATGGGCCAATTTAGCTTATTAGCTTTAATGTAAAATATGTAAATTAGTGTAGGTGATACAGGCTGAGTGTTTGACAGAATGCCTGAGAAAAATGTGGTCTTGTGGAATGGTATGATGGGTGGATATATCCAGCAAGGGCAAGACAATGAGTGCTTGGTATGTGCAAGCAAATGCATTGTGCAGGTGTGAAGTTGGACCATATAACCTTGTCTACTATTCTTGGTGTTTTCTCTGTTAAGAACCAAACATCAATATGGCATAGAAAAACTTTAAGAAAGGTACTCAACGCCTTGAAAAAGAGATAATTTCAGATAATAAGCCTCTTCGAGGGGGCAACCTCCTTTTACCCCACTTAAATGTTCAAGTACAAGATGA
>ML785608.1:402847-425697 GCA_009831015.1 Picea engelmannii | reverse complement strand
GCCTAAAGCCGACATAAATAAAATAACATTACTAATCTAAATCACAACTAATGGCCTAAAGCCGACATAAATAAAATAACATTACTAATCTAATATGCCCCAATTAAGTGGTAATGAGCCAATATTAGGGCTTAACATTCTCTAACCTAAATGCTCCAAAGCGGAGCAAGAATCTCCATGGTTACATCATCAAAACTGGGTTTGAGGTAGATGTCTTTGGAATGTATTCCAAATGTGGAACATTAGAGCATGCACTTAAAGTGTTAGGCCAAATTATAGAGCCAGATTTGGGAGCATGGACTGCGTTAATAGCAGGATATGCCCAGCATAACAATGATAATGAAGTCCTCCAGCACATTCAACAAATGCAACAAGTTGGTTTGAAATTAAAGAATATAATCCTTTCTAGTGTCCTCGGGTCATGTTCCAACCCAAATGACCTCGAAAATGGAAGCCAGGTCCATGCCTATATCATTAATGTTGGACACAAATCAGATGTGACCATGGGGAATTCCCTGGTTGTTATATATGCGAGATGTGGAATCATAGTGAGTGGAAGTCTAATGTTTAATGGAATGCGTGAACCAAACATAATATTATGGACTGTTATAATTGTAGGGAACACCCAAAATGGAAGTGGAGATGAGGCACTGGAATGGTTTTTCCAAATGCAAGGTCTGGGTATGAACATGGACCTGTTTGTTGTTGTCGGTGTTCTCCATGCATGTGCCAGTCTAGGAGTTGTAACACCTAGCAAGCAAATTTAGGATTTCATTATCAAAAGTGGATTAGAATCAGAGGTCTTTGTGGGAAATATAGTCATTGATTTGCATGCCAAATGTAGTGATATAGATAATGCACGCAAAGTTTTTGACACAGTGATTGTACATGATCTAGTATCATGGAATGCAATTTTCCTTTTAGTGATTAGGATATTGTATTATATAAATAGCCATATTATATTTATAATTATTTATTAATCATAATCAAGGGGGAAGGCTCCTTTGAATGTCTCGGCTATTTCCTAGTGTTAATTTCTCAAAGCAAGTGATTAATGTACTTTCACTATAAACTCTATCCTGGAGAGTGTGTTCAACCCACATTCTTTTGTCTCTTAATATTAGTTTACTCAACTTTTTTATGTTGCGTACAACACAACGATGGATCTGAGGCTTTACATTTGACATGACTATGTAGATTTCTCCCCACACTCCAGATGCGTACATCGCTTTTTTTTGTGGGCTAGCTCTTCCAAATGGGGACATCACTTTTTTTTGGGTACCCATGGCAGAGTATATACAGGTAGTGGCAGAGCATATAAAGGTTGTTGTTCCATCAATCCGAGTAGAATTTAGAATAATATATGTAATGGAAGAATGTAGAATTTAGAATAATAAATGTGGGCCTGTTGGACAACTGAGAGGGGGGGTGAATCAATTGTTACTGTGCTTAAACAATTATGCTTATTTTAAACTCTTTACAAAGCACTCAATGATAATCACAATAATGCAAGGAGATAAGGAAAATCACATTCAGCATCAGTCACACATATGAGATACAAAGAGATAGATACTTCCTGAGGAAGCCCATAAGGGGTAAAAACCTCTTCTTCTTTATATGATAAGTAATATTTACATTCTTTACATTATCATACATATGAGAACCAACTCATAATGAGACTGCAACCTTTGTTTTGCAAGCTGCTACTTGCTAAGAGAACCAACTCTCTGGTTTCTCTAGCACCAACTAGAAGGAAGCACCAACTCCCTGGTTTCTCTAGCACCAACTAGAGGGAATCACCTACTCCCAAAGTGTTCCAACACCAACTGGATGGAAGCACCAACTTCCAATCATACAGGCACCAACCTGTAAACTAGAGAACAACAGTTCTCCCTTGCACCACCCTGCCACCCTAGTTTCTGTAGCTGCAACCAGATGGAAGCTACAACTCCCTTTTTTCAAGCACCTACTTGAACCACTGAGGACAATATTCCTCTCTAGCACCTCCCTACCACCCTAAAATATAAATCTTTGCTAGTGAAACTTATCACAGTGATACAATATTTATCATTGGCTTACTTGGCTTATCACTATTCTGCTATGGTGCTCTGCTCTCCTGTGTCAGTGTCTCTCTGTTTGCATCTTCTTGGGATTTCTGATATTCTATTTTTCTCTACAGGAGAACCTCAACCTTCCTTTAGTATCTCACTGTCTTGTTGCACACATCCCTTGCCCTTTCTTTGATTCTGCCTTTCATGCTATGTGAGCCAACTCCATGCCATGCACCATTCCTCTTCACTCTATTTCAGCTGCTGCACACTCCTCCTTCTACACTCCTAAATCCCTCACAACAATAGAAACCCATATCTTCTTTGTTATGCATAATTATAGTCTCTGTTCACCTTCTGCATGCTCTCTCCATGTCAAGTGCTCTACCTAATCATCATCACAGCTCTTCATCTTCTCTGACAGTTAGATCTATCTGTCAATTGCCTCTACGAATAGTCTTCATTCCACTGGCAGATTCCTTGAGACTCTTCAGCTTCTCTGGAAATCACACAGAAGTCTCTTTGAGTCCTTTGGCTGAAACCATTAGTGATTTCTAGCAGTTACACTGTGAAGTGAAACAGTAGCCCTCCGATCATATTCAAAATCGCCTGCACCGTTGGATTGAATCCATAGGATCTTGCATTTATTTCGCATTTTGGTATTTCAGAATTTCATGATTCCTGTGGTTAGGGTTTCTTTATGCTTCATGTACCGATCCCCGAAACTTTGAAATGGTGCTTGGTTTCACTAGCTCCTTCCTCCATCTTTTGTCGATGTGACCAATGTCTATGAACACAGCCTACACCAAAAGGTGTTTTCGTATTTTGGTGATTCTTGTTGCGAGGCATCTCGAATCTCCAAGTCGTGGTCCCTGAAACTCTGAAATGGAGCTTGTCGCTTCAAAATTTTCCCTACAGCTCTTCGACGATGTGACCATCATTGGTGACCAAGCACTTATTCAACACTGCATTTTGCAATTTTGTGTTTCAACACTTCAGGACTTCTATTGTGTGGCATCTCGACTCTCCAAGTCACGATCTCCGAAAATATGACATGGAGCTTAGCTAGACTAGCTTCGATCATTTCAACATTTCGTGATTTCTCATGTCACAAATTCTTGTTGCAAGGTATCTCGACTCTCCATGTTTCGGTCCCCAAAATTCCAAAATGGAGCTTGCCGATTCGAGCTCTTCTCTACAGATCTTCGATCTCTAGATCAACGGTCCACAATTCGTGGTGATCGGATGACTATCCTCTACCCTAGAACTTTATCCTTTGGGACTTTGGGGGAGTGATGGAGTTAAAACTCCCGAAGAAAAAAAAATCCCGTAGTGAGGTCAGTCTTGTGTCACTCAATGACGTGTCGTGACCCGAGTGGCTGCCACATGTCACTCAGAATTTGTGAATTCCAGTGGCCTGAATTTCCAAATCAACTTGACACTTGTCGTTGTCTGATCATGCCATGTGTCATAGTCTTCCACCTATCCTTTCTAACGTGGTCTTCCACATACACTTCCTTCTTCTGAGATTTTGATGTTTCACATTGTACGATTCTAGGACTCTTGATGATGAAGAGTCTTGAGTCTTCCATATCCCGGTATCCGAAACTCCAAAATGGAGTCGGATCAACTGTATTTTGGCATTTTTCATTTCACCTTTTCGGGACTCTCGTGGTGAAGAGTTTCGACGCTTAACTCCTCCAACTCCCAGTATCCAAAGTTCCGAGATGGAGTATTTCACAACTTCAGGTTTCGTGAATTCAAAACACCTGTAGTAAGAGTTCTTGACATTCCCAACTACCGGTATCCAAAATCTAGGTATCCGAAACTGTCTCCTGCTTTCAGGATTTCATTGTTTCGTATTTCGCAATTTCGAGACTCCTAATGATGAATAGTCTTGACTCTTCCACCTCCCGGTATCTAAAACTCCGAAATGGAGTTATTTCCCAGTCTGTGAAACTCTTGTTGATGTGCCTCTTTCGGGATTTCAGGATTTTGGATTTCGCAACTCCGAGACTCTTGTGTTGAAGAGTCTCAACTCTTGACTTCTCAATATCCCAGTATATGAAACTCCGAAATGAATTTTATGCTTCTGATATTTCCATGCAGTTATCCCTGTGCTGCTGATATTCCTTGCCTACTTGTTTGCTATCAAATAAACAAGCACAGTCTTTCACTCTTCGTGCACCTCTGCACTATCTCTTTTGAGGTTATGTTGTCCCTGTTTTTCCATTGCTGCATACTTTCCATCAGACACCTGCCTAATAAACATGCCAACAATCTCCTCCTTTGGCATTGATGGCAACCTTGAACGACTGCGCTAATCTGTTTGGACCTCCAACTGTAGCATCCAATCTAGACCTATCCTTTTCTCCCCCTTTGACATCAATGTCAAAGAAAACATGCTCACCCTGAGTTGTTGCAGTAATTTTAGGAGGTATCAGATATTCAATCAATACAAAAATCCCCCTAACAGGATGGACTCTCTTACGTGTGACATGGGATGACACCCAGCTTCTGTCTGAGATATTCAAATGGTTTCTTGGCTAGGGGTTTAGTAAATATGTCTGCAATTTGTTTTGTGGTTGGAATGTAATGGACCTGAACAACCTGATTGGTGACTTTCTCTCTCAGAAAGTGGTATTTTATGGGACTATGCTTTGTCTTGGAGTGGAATACAGGATTCTTGGACACATTGATGGCACTAGTGTTATCACAATGAATTGGGATCGATGCAGCATATTTTACCTCCAAGTCTACAAGTGTCTAAATCATCCATAATACCTGAGTGCAACATGTGTTAGGACCCTATAATGTACCTTTTTGCTCATATTTTTTTCTATCATTACATCCTTTTACCACTCATATTTAAGCCTACATTATTACCTTAATCTATTTTTCCAAAGGTGTATAATGTTTCTTCGCTTTGCTATATGTTTAATTTTTTTACATGTATTTTTACATTACTTTCATACTTAGCCTTTAATCGGAAATATATAGTTGCTAAAACAGTTTGAAGATTGCAGTTAAGACCACGTTGCTAAAACAACCAAACAGTACACAAATCCCATTGCTGAAACAGTCTGTGATTTGTGATGTTGAAACAGTATTTCACATACAACAGTAACAAGAAAAGATAATTAAAAGAGTTGTTACACTGGCCACAACAGCTGTACCTCAAGCCAACACCATTACAACCATCGTTGTTGCTTGAAGACCAGATTGCTGAAACAGTCAAGCAGTACGCAAATCCCATTGCTGAAACAGTCTGTGATTTGCGATGTTGAAACAATATTTCACATACAACAGTAACAAGAAAAGATAATTAAAGGAGTTGTTACACTGGCCACAATAGTTGTACCTCAAGCTAGCACCATTACAACCACTGTAACAACATTTTTCTATGGAAGATCAAAATATCCTATTCCAGCATAGTAGATTAGATCAGACTAAGAATAGGATTTGTATGTACACATGTAATTTTATGCTTAATTGTATTAAGAGGATTCTCCTCTTTAAATAGGGGAGAAATCAACATTAGATGGGAGATTACGGAAGGCTTAGCTAGAAGGGAATTACAGAGAAAGAGCATGTTCACTTTTGATATTGTAACTTGTCACATTGGATAGATGAATAAAAGATCATTCTGAGCATTTCTTCTTAGTTCCTTTCATTTCTGGGGAATCTTGTGAGAAGGAGAGGGCCCACCTTCTTCACCAGATTCACCCATTAGTTTTTGTAGTGTGTTAGTATTGTTTTTATTTATACCTAGTTAAAACTCTGTTTTACTGAAACTCTATTTCAATTGATTGTTACATTGTTTTCATACAATTCATTCCTAGGTAATTGTTGATCATTTTGATTGGTAATTCTGTTTGCAGAATGAGTTTATGAAAGTGTGATAGTCAGAGATAGGTGTTGAAGATTCCTTCTTTGGGGAATAGGGTCCTATTCTCTGTTACAGAATAGTAAGTATTCTTTGTAGTATGCTGAAAGGTTCCTTTTTCCTAGGTTGTTGTTTCTTAATGTAATTCAGGATTCTTCTGATAATTATTTTCCTTTGAATCTTAAATTCTGCAATAGATAGATTGCTTTTACTGTAATTCAAAGTAGAACTTCAGTCTGTTCAAAGCAAGGTGTAATTAGTGTAAATTTTACTACAACTTGGATTGATTTTGAGATTGAGCATATACAGTGTGTGATTGCCTTTGAAATAAACAGACTTCCCTGGGTTGACAATTTATGTAACACTTGATTGTTTAATTAATAAATGATTATAGTGACCAACATTTTGGCACCATTGTTGGGGAAGGAAACTATATATTTCAAAATCATTTATGTTTTTTCAGATGTACAGATTGCATGAGAGGACGTGGACCCCCCAAGGAAACTGACCCTACAGGTGGCAGGGGTAGAGGAAGGGGAGGAAGAAAGACTTTTATCGACAACATTATATCAAAATCTGAATCTTTTATTCCTCAATGACCAAGCTCTCGAAAACCAAAGCCTCAACCTTCCTTTCAAGCAAACTTTGAAATGAAGATAGTTGAAAAACCAACAGACAACATTGAGGATCAAGCAAGTGCAGTAGAGGAACAAACAGAAGAAACCATGGATGGGTATAATGAAGAACTGCACCATGAAGAACATGTAGGTCTTGAAGGAGAGGTAAACGATGAAAACTCTTTTTCTACCTTAGGATTTCCTATTGGCAATCTTCCTAGAGGAGTAGCTCCCATGAAGAATATTTCACTTTCAGCTTTACCTAACTTTCATGGTTTATCTTCTGAAAATCCTGATGAATTCCTTTTCAAGTTTGACATATTATGCAGAAATTATGATTACATTTCAAATTCTCAAAAATTAAATCTATTTCCAGCAACATTAAAGGGAAATGCATTAAGATGGTTCATGAGTCTTGGAGGTCATGTAATCACAACATGGGATCAGATGAAACAGAAATTTCTGCACAAATATCAAGACTATTGCCGAACAAGAGAAAAAAGAGAGGAACTATTCAAGATGATATAGAAAGAGGATGAAAATATGGAGGACTTTGTGGAAAGGCTACAGTATAATCTACAAAGATCCAGTCACCCCGATGTAAGTAAAGATATTATTAAAAGGAGTAAGGGATGACTGTCTAGATATGCTGAATATGCTTGGAAAAGGGGGCATATCTAAATAATCATATGATGAAATTGTTAACCTCTGTAAAATATGTTCAAGAGGAGCTGCAAGGAATAGATCAAATAGCAGGGATACCACATTTTCAAGAGTTCAAAAATCAACCAGTGGAGGAGCAACAAGAGCCGAAATAGGTAATTTACTTGAGGATTTTAAAACTGAAATGTTAAGTTCTTTTGCTTCGCAAATTGACACCTTGCAGATTAAAAAGAAACAAACCGAAGCTAAGCAACTCTGTCCATCTTTTGTTCCAAATGTAGAGAAAAGCACCCACTAAGGGAATGCCCATTGGACAAAAAGCCAATTTGCACCCTTTGTGATAAGGATCATGAAACTCAACAATAACCTTCTTTACCAGGAATCAAGGCAGCATTACAACCAACTGATGAAGAAGATGAAGCTGTCTATCTGTTGACACATATAAGGCAATGGCAACCATGAGGAAAAGATATGAATCCTAATATGCCATTTACATCTTCTAATCATTGGAATAATTATCCTTCATTTAGTCAAGAAAATTACCCTCCCTTTAACCAAATTCAATACCCACCCTTCAATCAAATGAATTACCCACCCATGCAGCAAACAAACCCTCCCTTTGTAGACCCAACAATATGGACACCTTGGCCTTCACAAGAACAACCTTACCTTAACCAATGGAATCAAAATTGGAGAGGTCAACAACCCCCATTCCCAAATCAATTTCCTCAATTTCAATCACAATTTCAACAACCACTCCCTTTACCATCAGGTGCTCCACCGAATAATCAAATGATGCGGCCCCAACTACCTGTACAACCTAACCCTAACCCCAATAATAAGGCTGTGCAGTGTATTGATTTTCAAAACCAGCCTATACTTTCTCTTTTCCCTGCACAATGCAATGATATTCATTTATGATTTGGGAAAATAGTAGAACCTATCATTGATGATGTTACCTCTTTTGATTTCGATAAAGAAGAAATAAAAAAGCACGATTCACCTAAAGAGGTACAACCATCCTCAAATACTATTGCTGAAACAACAAAACCACCATTCCCTGAGCATTTAGATTTGACTAAAACTCCTGAGCCACCTGCTTTCAATCTTCTAGGGGAATTACAAAATCTCTATGTCAAAATTCCACTATTACAAGCACTAAGAGATGTACCAATTTATGCCAGAACTATGCGAGACATTTGTGTTAAGAAACCCGGTAGGAAAACTAAAAATCCCCTCACAGTCCATGTCATGGGTGATTTGTCTACACTAATGTCGTGTAAAGCCCCTCCAGTTAAATATGGTGATCCCGACAAGCCTACTGTCATAGTGCAAATTGGAAAAACAATAATTCCTCGAGTTCTGGTAGACTTAGGCACTGCTATCAATATTATGACTCTTGAAACTTCACAACTGTTACAACTGAAGAATGAAATCAGAGATACCCCAACCATTCTAGAATTAGTTGACCATTCTACAATCAAACCGGAAGGAGTTATTGAAGACCTAATCATCTCAGTTGAGTCCTAGAATTATCCAACTAACTTTGTGGTATTACAACCTAAAAAAAAGTTGGGGGGTCATCCTCTAATTTTGGGTAGGCCTTGGCTAGCCACAACAGATGACTTTATCAGTTGCAGATCTGGTTCAATGACAATTCCCAATGGATATGAAACCAAACATCTTACCCTCTACCCTCACGCTATACCCTTGATTAATAATGAAAATTCCTTATGAGTGGACTATGATGATCAAACTACTCAACCTATCTTGACTATTGGACAAGCCTTAAGCCTTAAAGATGCCACTCAGGATGAAGTAATCAATAATTTTATTTGTGAACCCTCCTCTATGACTCCAGAAACACATAATCAACTAGCTGCACTTTTGGAGTCAGATACCCAGGAAAACCTTAACTATGAAGACCTACCTCAAACATCAACTACCATCTCTTCTAAAAGTATACCAGTAGAAATTGAACCTGGCAAAACACTGAATATAAACCCCAACTTGGCAGTTGCTGAAACACAACAATTAATGAAGTTACTTCTTGAACATAAGGAAGCATTCGCATGGGACTATACAGATATGAAGGGAATCTCTCCTGAATTATGTACTCATTGTATCTATATCAAGGAAGATTGTCGACCGATCTGTCAATCTCAACGACGAATGAACCCTAATTTAAGAGAAATTCTTAAAGTGGAACTTCAAAAATTGCTTAATGTAGGGTTTATATATCCTATATATGATAGTGAATGGGTTTCCCTGTTGGTAATAGTTCCTAAGAAAAATGGTAAATGGAGACTGTGTGTAGATTATAGAACCTTAAATAAAGCCACTCAAAAAGATCACTTTCCATTACCATTCATTGATCAGGTGCTAGATAGTTTGTGAGGGAAGAAATTCTTCTCTTTCTTAGATGGTTTCAGTGGGTATAACCAGATCAAAATTGCACCCCAAGACCAAGATAAGACCACTTTTACTAGCCCCTCGGGAACTTTTGCTTATAGAGTCCTCCCATTTGGACTATGTAATGCACCAACAACCTTTCAAAGAGCAGTTATAGGAATCTTTTCTGATATGATTAATGACTCTATGGAAATTTTTATGGATCATTTTACCCCTTATGGTGTCTCTTTTGAGGAATCACTACAAAATATTGAGAAAGTAATTAACCGATGTATACAATCCCACCTCTCCTTAAGCACCGAAAAATGTCATATTATGATGAGTGAAGGAGTGGTACTTGGACATTTTATTTCATCTCAAGGAATTCAGGTAGATCCATCCAAGATACAAGTCATTGAGAACCTTCCTATTCCCAAAACCCAAATAGATGTGAGAAGTTTCTTAGGACATGATGGATACTATAGAAGATTTATCAATTTTTTTTCCAAAATAGCTTCTCCTTTGTTTGTGTTACTTATGAAAAATGTTGAATTCAAGTGGACTAATCTTTTCCAGGAAGCATTTGATTCACTCAAACATCAATTATCTACAGCTCCTATTCTAAGGGGACCTGATTGGGCACTTCCCTTTCATATATCCTCTGATGCTTCGGATACTGCAATAGGAGTTGTCTTGGGACAAGAAGAAAATCATCTCCCTTATTCTATCTACTTCATTAGCAAGAATATGAGTCCTACTGAACTTAACTATACAGTTATCGAAAATGAATTTTTAGTAGTTATCTATGCTATTAATAAATTTTGACATTACATCACTGGCTATTCTACTTTTTTCCATACTGATCACTCAGCTATTAAATATTTAATGAACAAATCTGTCCCAAATGATCGATTCACCAGATGGTTACTATTATTACAAGAATTTGATATTACAATTGTCGATCGACCAGGAAAAGAAAATGCAGTTGCTGATTTTCTTTCTCGGTTAACACCTGATGATAATACTCTAGTAGATGATTCCTTTCTAGATGAATATTTATTTGCAGTATCTTCTCACTCACCATGGTATGCAGACATCACTAATTATTTGGTTGCAGGGAAGTTACCACCACACCTATCCCACCGAGAGAAAAGAAAAAACATTCAACAAAGTGCTCGGTATAGCTGGATAAGTGGGTGTCTTTTCTACACAAGACTTGATCAAGAAATCCGAAGATGCATTAGAGAAGATGAGGTTTATGAATTACTAAAAGCTTTTCATGATGGCCCTTGTGGAGAGCATTTTGCTGATAAAAGAACGACACATAAAATTCTCAGGATGGGTTATTATTGGCCCTCACTTTTTAAAGATGCAAAGAAATATGTTCGGGCCTATGATAGTTGTCAAAGAATGGTTCAACCTAATCATAGAGATGAAATGCCATTAAACCCCCAGGTAGTACTCGAACCATTTGAAATATGGGCCTTAGACTTTGTAGGACCCATTAACCTTCCATCTAATCAAAAATTTTATATATTAGTATGCACAGATTATATGACCAAATGGGTGGAGGCTAAATCACTCCATAGAGCTACTAAAGAAGTTGTTCTAGATTTATTATTTGAAGATATCTTTGTCATATTTGGAGTGCCTAGAGAATTAGTCACAGATGGAGGACCTCCTTTCACCTCTCATGGTTTTAAAGCCACCCTTCAAAAATATCATATTCATGATAGAATGACTACACCATACCACCCCCAAGCCAATGGACAGGTGGAAAGCAAAAACAAAGTAATAGAAGCCATTCTCACAAAAACAATGAAGGAAAACTAGAAGGATTGGTCTAAAAGGCTCCCTGAAGCATTATGGGCTTACAGAACTACCTGGAGAAATAATACAGGATTCTCCCCCTATGAATTAGTTTATGGAAAAAGTGTTGTCTTTCCTATGGAATTTGAAATCAAAACCTTAAGGACTTCTTTAGTTGTTGACCTTGATTTGACTGATGCACAGACAGTCAGGTTGCAGCAGCTTAATGAATTGGATGAAAAAAGATTAGATGCCATTCACCAGACAACTATGATTCAACAACAAAGAACAAAATGGAATGATAAAATCATCAAGCATAAGCAATTCCAAAAAGGTAATTGGGATTTATTGTATGATTCTCGGTTTAAAGAATTTCAAGGGAAACTACATACAAGATGGCTAGGACCTTACGAAGTGGATATTGTTTTCCCCAATGGAACAGTAAGGCTTCTAACAATTGATGACTCTAAAACACCGTTAGTAGTGAATGGTCATCGACTCCATCTGTACCAGTGCCCCATTTCCAAAGAAGATTTTAAGGCCACATGTGTGACAGTTTCACATTATCTCTTTTTAGAGGAGCCTCCTGCCCCTCATTGCATTTAATTTTTCTGAATTTTATTTTTTAGTATTAGATTAAATTTATTTTACTAATAATCCCTGCCAAGGGATGGCATGTTGCAATTGATTCTTTTGCAGATTCTCGATCCAGAAAAGGCCTACCAAGAAAGGACAATCTTACTACAAGAAGATCCAAGCTTCATATTGTGAAGCATTTCTCCCTCTTTCTTCAATCCATTCATCTTCATTTCCCATTGCTGAAACATCACTCTTCAGCAACATTTTTCCCCCATTTTCCCATTGCTGAAACACCACTCTTCAACAACATTTTTCCTCATTTTCCCATTTCTGAAACACCACTCTTCAACAACTTTTTCTCCCATTTTCCCATTGTTGAAACACCACTCTTCAGCAACATTTTTCCTCATTTTCCCATTGCTGAAACACCACTCTTCAACAACATTTTCCCCCATTTTCCCATTGCCGAAACACCACTCTTCAACAACATTTTCCCCATTTTTTCCCGCTACTGAAACACCATTTCTTCAGCAATATTTTCCATTGTTAAAACATGACTCTTCAACAAACATTTTTCCATTCTTTTCCTGTTGCTGAAACACCATTTTTTCAGCATTTCCTGTCATAAAAACATCTTCTTCAACTCTTTCGCTCTCACTTCTCCTATTTTTCATACTACATTTTGTCCTTTCACTACCTTCTCCCATGATTAAACAAACCCTTGATACAATTTCTCTCATCATTCCAAAGTTTCTCCCATGATTACTGCAGATCTATTATGAACAGGCACTATATTTTTTGAAGTACGAATCAAAGGTAAAGATGAGGTATGTAAACTTTATATGTAAATACAATTGAACTATGGCTAATGAGAAGATTATGATTCATTATTACCATACACTTAAATTCATTATTTTAGCCATAGTTGAGGGGGGAATATCGAAACTTTATGCCATCATTCCACACGAACTGACTACCGTCACTTTTTTTTTTACCCATTATCTTGTCTTTTCACCATCATTTACATGCCCTCATCCACAAAACATACTCTATTCGGGTGTGGTTACTTGACTCTATGACTGTGCATTTTACTGAGATGAATAGCTATGGGAGCTCCTGTTATATGATACGAACCCACCACGACAACCCTGCTAGAATTGTATCCAGAAGTCTACCAAATATTTCAGTAGGCAGGTTGGCTGGGTTATTTTCAGAGGCTCCAAGAATTTGATCAACAACAGGTTCTTCAATTTTCTCATAATATTCAACAAGACCATTCTATTGTTCAAGGGGTTCAGATTCTAGTCACATAGGATGATATAGCACATGTTTCGGGTCTTCCCGTCACTGGCATTCGTTGGTTCAGCCGCAAACACATTATTCTTAATGCCCAACATGATTTTCTCTTTCCAGGAGAACAAGTTGAGCCTAAAGCCCGGGGTGTTCGACTTAGCTCGTTGCCACCTCCTTGGCCGAAAGTTGCAGAGTTTTTCAAGCACTAACTTACCTGTGAAGGATGATACCAGGTAGTTTACCAGTAAGACTTTGTCTTGTTATCTCATTTACAACATGCTAGATGAGTGAATCTTCCTTACTATCTACTCGGATGTCTTAGAAATATGTCGCATTATTGTAGACAGGCTAAAAATCTCATCCTTTCCCTCACCCATCACCGTCTCGTTCAATTACTCATCCAAAAGGGTTTTTCCCAACAAAACCCTCTCCTAAACAATCCACCCATAAACCCTCAAGAAGTTGCTAAACATCCTGAAAATCCTCATGAAGAGAAACCACAAAACCTTCTTGACCCTCTGGAAATACCTATTAATCTGCCTACAAATCCAATTGATCCAATTAACCCTCCTACCATACCAAGTCCACCCCATTAATAGAATCATCTACTCCTACTGTTCATATCCTTAGCGATGATTTTGAAGAAGATAAACCTCATAACCCTCCCTACCCCATCACCGAGGAAAAACCCACTCACAAAAGAAAGAAGCAAACTACTACTTTTCCTGCCTTTTTACCTAAAAAATGAATGAGGGCTTCAACGAAAGCAACAACTACTGCCACTACCCTAAACCCCCAACCCATTTTTCTAAAAACCCATACACCTCCACCCTCCCAAATCCCAGAATTTTTACCTGTTCAACCCACGGGCACTGAAACACAAGAACCAGAGGCCCAGGGTGCTGCAACATCATTTTCCTTACATCAAGTAGTTGTCACACAAGAACCAACTACTCATTCAATAGCTGTCACACAAGAACCAGCTACTCATTCAGTAGTTGTTACACAAGAAACAACTATAGCTTCTCCACAAGAACTAGCTACAACTGAAACACAAGAACCAACTACTCATTCAGTAGTTGTTACACAAGAACCAACTATAGCTGCTCCACAAGAACCAGCTACAGTTGAAACACAAGAACGAGTTGCTTACTTTATTCCTGAAACATAAGAATCACATGCCCAGGATGCTACAACATCATTTTCTTTACATCAAGTAGCTATCACACAAGAACCAACTACTCATTCAGTAGTTTTCACACAAGAACCAACTACTCATTCAGTAGCTGTCACACAAGAAACAACTATAGTTGTTACACAAGAACCAGCTACAGCTAAAACACAAGAACCAGCTGCTGACTTTATTCCTAAAATACAAGAATCACATGCCCAGAGTGCTACAACACTATTTTCTTTACATCAAGTAGCTGAAACACAAGAATCAACTGTTGATTTTGTAGCTTCTCCACAAGAACCAGCTATTGAGGTTGTGACCGTTACACAAAAAGCAGTCACCCCTCTTGATACACCTATGATAGATCAACAACCAGAACCAACAATGGCTTCTCTCTTACAAGAGAATGAGTTTCTAAGATTAGAACTGGAAGCTTACAAGCAAGAGCTGGTAATGGCAAAGGAAGCCTATGACAGGGAACTTAATTTGTATACCTTATCTCACGTAGTGGCCATGGCAGAGAAAAACACAAAAGATGATCAGTATAGAGAGTATATTTGTAGCCAATGTGGGGATATTTATGATCAAGCATGCTACAAAGTGGTTCAAATCCCAATGCCTGGAGCTTCCCCTACACCTACGAATTTTGCAGTTAAAAAAGAGGAATGCCCTATTGTTACACAAGAACCAGTAGGACCTTCAAAAATTCAAAAAAGAAAAGCTAATCTATACGAAGCCTGGCCTACAACAACTATTAAATTTGAAGCTCTTATTTTCATTAGTAAAGCTGTTCAAACTCTGCCTATTGATGAATCTACCCCTCCTGGCAATATCAGTACCCCTACTTTTGTGGAACAAACCACTCAGACTCTACCTCAACCTACCACTTGTGATGCTAAAACACAAACTCAACCATGGAATGAGCAGGTAATAATGAATAAATGGAAAACGGAGTCTGCTATTACACAGAACAAAAGTTTGCAGGAGCATAGACTACTTTGGCTGAACCACATATATTCAAACTGGGAAGCTTTGGAGCAAACACACAAAGAATCTCATGCCCATAAGAAGCAGAACGAGGAGTTAAAAAGAAAATTGCTCCTGATGTTTGATTTGGTAGAAAAATTGTTGGTTGCTAGGAAACCATCCTCAAATTACTCTCTTTTCCTTACAGAACGACTTGCATTCTTTCAAATGAAATCAATCAAAGAAGGAAGACCCTATGCAATGTTCAAACCAGAATATTTTGTTAAAACTTTTGCAAGAGCCTCTACTATTGATCAACATCTACTATGTGAGTTATATCTTTATAATGAAGCCATTCTTGAGAACATACATCTTAATCCTAATCCTCTTGTTGGTGATATCCAGATTCGGGCACTCGCCTCCTTCCTTGCCAACCAGATTACATGGCAGAATGATTTTCTAGCTGCCAGGCATAATGAAGATAACCATCTCCTCTAGATACGGCCAGAACCACAGAACACTGCCACCTTTGTTGCAGAATATTATCATTTTTTGAAGAAACTAGGGATGATTCAATATATATGGCAACTACAGGAAACAATACTTCAATATTGACAACAACTTATTAAATCCATAGAGACTGCTGCCCTAAAATAAAATAACATGTTTTGGCAACAATCTTCTGAGAAAAGGCAAGAGGACAATCCCTTTAGTCCTACCAATCTTGAGACAACAATCTTCCAGGTACCTAGTTACATCAAATGTGTCCAGCAATGCGCTGAAAATTGGATAGGTTATCAGTTCCATTTTCCCATTCTGTGGATGCCAGCGGAGAAGTATCAAGTTCATCATAGGTTTCCCAAGAAGGTTGAAGGAACAGCCTGGCAAAGGCTACAACATGTTCAAGGATTCAGAGCCCCAACATATAGTACTTTCTACAGCTACTACTTAAGTAATTTGCACGCCCAAAGTTGGTATCCGGATTCTGATTCAGATTGAAGTTGCCTGAGGACATGTAACCTTTTTAGATGGGGGGGATGTTAGGAACCTATAATGTACCTTTTTTCTCATACTTTTTTCTATCATTACATCCTTTTCCCACTCATATTTAAGCCTACATTATCACCTTAATATATTTTTCCAAATGTATATAACGTTTCTTCTCTTTGCTATATGTTTAATTTGTTTTACATGTAATTTTACATTACTTTCATACTTAGCCATTAATCAGAAATATATAGTTGCTAAAATAGTTTTAAGACTGCAGTTAAGACCATGTTGCTGAAACAACCAAACAGTACACAAATCCCGTTGCTGAAATAGTCCGTGATTTGTGATGATGAAACAGTATTTCACATACAACAGTAACAAGAAAAGATAATTAAAAGAGTTGTTACACTATCCGCAACAACTATAACTCAAGCCAGCACCATTACAACCATCGTTGTTGCTTGATGACCACCTTGCTGAAACAGTCAAATAGTACGCAAATCTCGTTGCTGAAACAATCGGTGATTTGCGATGCTGAAACAATATTTCACATACAACAGTAACAAGAAAAGATAATTAAAGGAGTTGTTACACCGGCCGCAACAGTTGTACCTCAAGCTAGCACCATTACAACCACTGTAACAACATTTTGCTACAGAAGATCAGAATATCCTATTCCAGAATAGAAGATTAGATTAGACTAAGAATAGGATTTGTATGTACACATGTAATTTTATGCTTAATTGTATTAAGAGGATTCTGCTCTTTAAATAGGGGAGAAATCAACATTAGAGGGGAGATTACGGAAGGCTTAGCTAGAAGGGAATTACAGAGAAGGAGCATGTTCACTTTTGATATTGTAACTTATCACATTGGACAGATGAATAAAATATCATTCTGAGCATTTCTTCTTAGTTCCTTTCATTTTGGGGGAATCTTGTGAGAAGGAGAGGGCCCACCTTTTTCACAAGATTCACCCATTAGTTTCTGTAGTGTTTTAGTATTGTTTTTATTTATACCTTGTTGAAACTCTGTTTCAACAAATTGTTACATCATTTTCATACAATTCATTCCTAGGTAATTGTTGATCATTTTGATTGGTAATTCTATTTGCAGAATGAGTTTATGAAAGTGTGATAGTCAGAGATAGGTGTTGAAGATTCCTGCTTTGGGGAATAGGGTCATGTTCTCTGTTACAAAATAGTTAGTCTTCTTTGCAGTATGATGAAAGGTTCCTTTTTCCTAGGTTGTTGTTTCTTAATGTAATCCAGGATTCTTCTGATAATTATTTTCCTTTGAATCTTGAATTCTGCAATAGATAGATTACTTTTACTGTAATTCAAAGTAGAACTTCAGTCTGTTCAAAGCAAGGTGTGATTAGTGTAACTTTTACTACAACTTGGATTGCTTCTGAGATTGAGCATATATAATGTGTGATTGCCTTTGAAATAAACGGACTTCCCTAGGTTGACAGTTTATGTAACACTTGATTGTTTAATTAATAAACAATTATAGTGACCAACAACAGGTAACAACAGCAATGTACTCTGCCTCTGTAGTTGATAAAGAAATGGGAACTTTCTTTTTAATCAACCATGCTACTAGAGAATCTCCTAAGAAAAACGCACCTCCACACGTGCTTTTCCTTTCATCCATGTAGTTAGCCCAATCAACATTTGAGTAGGCTGATAATTGAAAATTCTGATTCTTATGATACCATAGGCCATAGTTCATTGTTTCTTTCAAATATCTGAATATCCTTTTGATAGCTAGAAAATGACTCTGTTTAGGTGCAGAATGATATCGTCCTACCATTCCAACAACATGCATTATGTCTGGGTGAGATTCTATGATATACAACAGGCTGCCTATCACTGACCTATATAAACTTTGATCAACATCAGGTGAGTCATCATCCTTTCTTAATTTGCATCCAGTAACCATAGGTGTGCCCACAGGTTTAGAATCTTCCATTTGAAACCTTCTCAACATTTCTCTTAGATATTTTTCTTGAGAAATGAACATCCCTTCAGACCTCTGAGTAATTTGTAGACCAATAAAAAATGACAGTTCACCTATCATAGACATTTCAAACTCAGACTCCATGGAAGAATCAAACCATTTTAAAAATGAATCCTTATTACATCCAAAGATGATTTCATCTACATAGACCAACAAAATGAGCAAATCATCACCCTCTGTTGTGATATATAGATTGTTGTCAACTGTTCCTCTCTTGAACCCTTTGTCTTTGAGATATGTATCTAGTCTATGATACCAGGCACGCAGAGCTTCTCTTAATCCATATAAAGATTTCTTTGTCTTGCATACTAAGTCAGGGTTATCAGATAGTTCGAAACCCTCTGGTTGTTCCATATAGACTTCTTCATTTAAATCTCCATTTAGAAAAGCTGACTTGACATCCATTTGATAGACTTTAAACCTTTTATGACAAGCATAGGCAAGAAATATTCTGATAGCTTCCAATCTTGCTACGGGCACAAATGTTTCATCAAAATCCAGTCCTTCTATTTGAGAATAGCCTTTACAAACCATTCTTCCTTTGTTCCTGACAACTTGTCCCTGCTCATTCAACTTATTTTTAAAGATCCATTTGGAACCAATGATATTTTTACCTTCTGGTCTCTGAACCATCTCCCACGTATTGTTTTTCTCAATCTGATCAAGTTCATCATTCATTTCTTTAACCCAATGTTCATCTTTGTTAGCTTCATTAAAATTTATGGGTTCCAACATGGATATGAAGGCTATATGTGATTGTTCTGTGTTTTTTAATGGCTTTCTCCTGGTTTGTACACCTTTGTCTTTTTCACCAATTATCTGACTTGCAGGATGATTCTTTTGAGTGATTCTGGAGGAGGAATTTGATGTTGTCTACCGATTTGAGTTAGTCTGAGTGTCTGTGTCTTCATCTGGTTCAGAGTATTCATTTTTGGATTCTTGGACCTATTCATCTTTGGCTCTAGCTGTGTCTTCTGTAGAAGACTCATTTCTGTACACCTCTCTTGCTGGGATTCCTTCATCAACTTTTACATCAATACAGTCAACCATTTTATGCAGCCTCTTATTATAGCATCTATATCCTTTACTGTTCGTAGCATACCCCAAGAAGATACATTCATCAGCCCTATCATCATATTTGCCAAGGTTCTCATCATTATTCTTTATGGATAATTTACTCCCAAAGACTTTGAAGTGTTTAATTGAAGCAGGTCTCACAAACCACAGTTCATAAGGTGTCTTGTCACTTTGTGGTCTGAGGTGGTCTTTGTTAAGAACATTGAATGTTGTGTGTATTTCTTCTACCCAGTAGGTCTGACCAATGTTCTTCTCATTCATCATTGACTTGGCCATTTCCTGCACTGGTTTGTTTTGCCTCTCAACTACTCCATTTTTTTGTGGAGTTCTTGGGTTTGTGTATTCTCTCTTGATCCCATGCTTATCACATAATTCCTTGAAGTCACTTGACATAAAATATCCTCTTCGGTCTGATCTTACTTCCTTCAACTTCTTGCATGTTTGAGTCTCAGTTAAAGCCTTAAATATTTTAAACTTCTCAAATGCTTAAGCTTTTTCGTTGAGGAGGGCAACCCAAGTAAGTCTGGAGTAATTATAAATAATCAACATGAAGTATTTTTCTTTCCCTGTGCCTTCCTATCTTGATGGTCCACATAAATCCATATGAACTAGTTGGAGTGGTTTCTCTATTGAAGTAAAGCTCTTGGACTTAAATTGTGTCCTACTTACCTTTCCTACTTGGCAGGGTTTACACATTGAATCTTGGGGCTTTGATATTCTCGGAAGATCTTTTACTACCTCGAGATTTCTGAGTTTGATTAAGTGGTCAAAGTTTAGATGTCCAAGTCTCCTATGCCATAACCATCTTTCATCATGTTTTCTTAGATGACATTCTTCTCTATTTTCTTGAGCACATATACATTATTTTCTGTCCTTATGCCTTTGGCCACCACTTGTCCTAAGTTTATAGACTTTATCTTACAGTCCTTGGACGTGAAAACCACTTCACATCCTCTGTCACACATCTAACTTACACTGAGCAGATTATGTTTCAGCCCATCTACAAGTAGAACATCTTGGGATTTTCCTTTTCCATTACTTAAACTCACCATCCCTTTATGTTATCCACAATTTTGGTCATTGTGATGATGTTACGATGATGTCATGATGATTGAAAATCAAGCTCTTCCATAATAATACTTTCCTGAGAAAAGTTGCACTTGTCTGTTTCTAGAAACCATATTTTTCAAGAAGTTCGTTGGCTGCCTATATACTTACCTGCGAGAATGCCTGATTCTCACAGGCTGCATTAAGCTAGGGTGAAAATAGTTCGCACTGTAATCATTGCTAGGGTGCGAACATCTTATTAAAGAGGAAAAATATGAAGTTCTCGAATCTTCTAGAAGAGAATCTTCGAGAAGAATGAGTTGGCTAACGAATGGTTGTTCAAGTACTGGCATTCCAGATATCTTGGGATCATTTCCTATCCAAGTAACTAAATTATGTTCTCCTATATATTGAGGAGATTGCTCATGGAAAGGGTTAAGCAAACAAGAAGCAAACTAGCAAGAGATTGATTAGAGGATTGTCGAAAGCCTGTATGAAGGACTGATGCTACAACAGAAAGAGACTACAGCAAGGTCATCACAAGTGGTTGATTTTCTTCATGCATGAGCAAGTGTGTGTGTCAGAGCTAGGAGCCATCGAAAGGAGACCTACAACATCAAGGCTCAGGTTGTAAGTTTCACTTTCAATTAACTCAATACAGTAATATGTCCCTTTCCCATAAAGATGATGTCACTTTATTACATGATTCCTTGATCACATGTATAGACTAGCCATTGAATATATTAATCTGCCTTTACTTCGATTGGTTTGTTCTGTTGTGATCTGAACGGAGCAAGAGCATTGGAGCAAAGCTTGGAACAACAGAGACCTAGGAAAGCGTTCACAAGGTATGTTCATAATCCTCATCTCTTAGTTCACTCAATAGGCTAGATCTAGGGAAAGAGTAGTATTCTGTCCTGTTTTGTTCTAGATCTAGGTGGATCTAGGGAGATCGGTTCATGTCCGCACTTACAGATTTATCCAATAACAAAATTGGCGACTCCACTGGGGAAGGTTATCCCTTTTTCTTTATGGTTTTTTGAATTTTCTGTGGCCATTTTCTCTATTTCGATTATTCTCCTGTTTTGTCAGAGTCTGAGTCCTCAGGATGCCCTGAGAGACCTTCTGGGTCTATAAGCCTGATTGGTTGTTGCTTGTATTTTCAAAATTTTTAGTATCTTCAGCAATTCTCGCACTGTACCCATTGACAGCCTGCGAGAACTACTGAAGTTCGCATCCTGCATATATGTTTCAGTGTGAACAGTTCGCAGTCTGAATCAAAGTGGCCTGCGAGAACAATACATTCTTGCACTGTGTCCAAGCCTTGCCTGCGAGCAGATTTTGACAAATTTTTGAAATCAAGTTTTGACTTTGTCAATTGCTCAGAATAGTTGATTTGTGTCTCTTTGGCTTATTGGGTCATTGAATTATACACCTCTTGCTTAGTTTTCTTGCTTGGAGAGATTTAGGGTTTCTAGGTCTTTCTTGCCTTTGGTAACTTGACTTTCTTTTCTTGGCTCTGTTTGGCATCCTCTTTCTCTCTGATTTCTGGAGTTGGATGTGTCTGAGTGGCTGAGAACTAGTGATTGGTAGAGAGTTAAGTGACTGTGGTTTTCTCTTTTGCTTGGTGGTTCGAAAGAACAATTTTTCATTCGCATGGGGAAGACTCATTGGTTTGGTTTTTGTTTTTACTTTCATTGAAAGAATTGGATGGGTTGTCTTGTTTGATTTGGTTTGATTTGATTTTTATTTTCTCATTCATCAGAGTTCTTCTTGGAAAGTGAACATTTAGTTTTCTTTCAAGTTTTTGTTTTTGTCATTTTGAAAACATTGTAACAGCAAATTTTAGAGCTTATTGAAGTTTTGAAAAGGACATTTAGAGATTGTTCATTGGTAAATGATTATTTGCATTGGCATCTGAAAGGAAATTGTGCATTGCATTTGCATTGTAGTATTGAGATGGACTCGGAAAATGTTTTCTCTCTCCCGTAACTAGGATTCATGGAATGAAAAAGGTTATATTTCCTCATTGTCCTTGCATTACTTGCGTCAGAGTCACACATCATGATTTTCACTTCCGTTTCCTTTGAGTAATTAACAGCCTTTAAGAATATTGCGTAATATTAAAATCAATCTAGTAACTTTTTCTATGGCTCTTTACACCAACATATTAGCTAGGCTAGTGCTTTGGAGTAGGAAGAGAGACACACTCTCCAAAAGCTCGAAAACAAACAATAGTATCTTGAGTTAGGGAGTGTAAAATTCCATTGGCAGCATATTGTCCTGGG
>ML785608.1:392584-402797 GCA_009831015.1 Picea engelmannii | reverse complement strand
GAGTTACTAACCCTGCTTTGTTGACATCGGTGTAGAGATTGCACGTATTACGGGGATCACTCCGAGGTATACCCACAATTATGAGTGGAAGCCTTTGAGTTGGTTTCAGGCTTGATACCCTGCCCTTGCGTGTGGATCGGACTAACGACTGTTCCCCCAGGATATATTGTTGTTTGTGGTGACCTTAGTGGCCTATCTCTCTAGGTTCTTAACCAAGGTGACTGTGGAGGGGAAAGTCTTCACGGTACCTGGAATCGACGTTGATCAAACTCACTCGGGCTCCTTGGAGGGTATACCCATGATTATGTGTGGGAGCTTGCACCAGGGCGTAAGTCCGTTAAGTAGGTCATCAACGTAACTTTTCCACCATAGCCCCGCCCCTTCTCGTCTCGTTGTTGCGACGTTGGGTTTCATCACCAACTAGTGGCTTCGAAATTAGAAGGTATTGTTTTCTTGGTGATTGCCTCTTAGTTTTTGTTTACTAGTGAGTGTTGTTTGTTTCTCGAAGTTGACCATAGGATTTTCGTTGGGGAATTTATTACTTATTTACAATTTCTCCCCCACGACGTTCATGTAGGATGCAAGGTTTGTCCCCGGAACATCCGGAAGCTTCGCAACCTTTGCATACAGCAACACCTAAGGGTACCCCCGAGGATTCTCCTCGTCCGGGTGAAATTCCCCTTGTTACTTTACCACACGTGGACGCAAGTGACGTCCCAGAAGTTTTTACACCACCTCCACAAGTAGAACCCACTGATCCTCTTGCTGAATTTCGAATTACCAATACTATAGAGGACTACCGTATTCGTCGTGGTGAAAGACCTGTTAGACGATTAAATCCTTCTGAAGAGACTCTTGTTATATCCTCAGAATCCACTACTGGGCCTTCTCACGGTGTAGTAGGCCAAGATCCTTTTTGGTCGGGTGATTTCCGACGAGTTCTTTTTAGTACTGAGTCATCTCCTGTCTACGAAATCAACCCTCCTGTGTCTCTTGAATCAGAGACTACACCAGAGACTACTACCTACCGTTTTATTCTTCCTCCCGAGATGGCCCATATCGAAAATACTACGAGTGTCCAAACCGAGATTCCTGCAACTACTCTTGCCCCTATTAATACCCAGCGAACTCCTGAGGTTAACCCAACTTTACCCCCAGGTTACCGTGCATTGAATCCTTTGTTGAGTGTTTCTCATCCAACACCTCCACAAACCCCAGCTGGTTCTTCAAGTGGTCCTCAGTTTCCTAGGCATCCTATTCCCGGTTTCATCCCGACACTCCCTCAGTTTCCTACTGGAAATCCTACTGCTAGTAGCACTATCTTGACTGTTGCACCAAACTTGCACATTCCTGTTGGTGAGCAGGGTAGTGTATTTCCTTTTCCCGGACACACCGCAGTTACCACACAACCTACAGTTGGTACACAATTTCCGGGTGGAACTATAGATATGGTAGGGGGACCAACCTCCCTCTTTGGACAAAATATACCTCCTGGATTGGGCCAGTATTGGACTCAACTTTTACAAAATTTTCCTCAGAGTGCTGGGGGGTAGCAAGCTATCCCTAGAGTTGGCCAACCTTATCCAGGTGTGACTAATCCTATTTGGGGTTCGGGTCAAAATTCCCAACCCCAAAACCCTGCTCAGACTCAAGGTTCTAATCCTTGGGGCTACTACCCTATCCAGCCACTACCAAACCAACCCGGAGCTTCCCTCTACGGACAGTCTGCTTACACTCCTACTGGTTTGCCGACAGGATTTCCACCCCAAAGTCATTAGTACCCACAAGTGAATCGACAGTTGTCGTTTCTTGCTACCTTGGATTTGCCAGATTTGTCTAGGATCCTGAATGATCCTATTCGTCACTCTCCTCAATGGCCTGCTATCCCTGCAAAGCTTCCATCGGACATCCCGAAATTCGATGGCAAGCTGGGAGAGGACCCAAATAATCATGTCATGACTTTTCACTTATGGTGTTCGTCCAACTCTCTGATGGAAGACTCCATTCGTCTTCGTATTTTTCAACGAACCCTCACTGGAGCTGCTGCGAAGTGGTACATTGAGTTACCACGAGGTTTCTTTTCCGATTTTCACACCCTTGCTATGGCTTTTCTCACACATTACAAGTTGTCGATCCATTATGATACCGGGACTGAGATCTTAACTTCCTTCAAACAAAATACAAGCACTCATATATCTGATCATATTCATGAGTGGCGAAGGAGACGACGTCTCATTAAACTTGAGCTTCCCGATCAGTTACTGGCAGAGTGGTTCACAAAATCTTTTGTGAACAAAATTGGTAAAGACATTGCTATGGGTGGTGTTGTTACAGAAGAGCAGGCTATAAGTCGTGCTCAGTACCTTGATCTCGTTTATTCGCAAACGGGGACTCTTTATGACCTATTACCATATTTTCCTCGTCCTGGTACTTCCAACGCTTCACCTACCCCAGCTGTTTCACATGCAGCCGATGGTGTGATTGGGACTACTCATGCTCAACCACATTCCGTTTCAAACACGACCCCTAAATCCAATTCTTCTAATGTTCAAAATGCCCCGTCTCCTGCTCCTCCCACTGGTAAAACCTCAGAAGTGAACACTGTTCAATATACACCGACCGGTAAGAATAAATCAAAGAAAGGGAGAGGCAAGAATAAGGGGGGTAGCAATAATAATCCAACCGAACCTACTACAAATGCTCCTGTTGAAGAGCAAGATAAGCGCAAACCGAGGTACCCTTTCCTTATCTGCGGTGACGATCATTATACCAAGGATTGTCCTCGACGTGCCGAAGTTTCTAAGTTCCTTCAGGAAACGCCAAAACCACCTACCCCGACAGTCTTGTCTCAACCTTTTTCGTCTCAGCAATAGGCCTCGCTGGTCATCCATGACCAACCTTCTACTTCTACCACATCATATGTTTTGATGTGCACTAGTGATTCTAAGAAGAATGACGTTGCCATTGCAACTAGAACTAAAGACTATACTCCTTCTAAGGAGAAAGTTGACGACTTACCTCCTGATCTGGTACAAGTTTCTCCACCGAATCCACCTACGAATGGTCCTCTTCATCTCGAAAGACTGAGTCTTGATACAGTCCTACGACCCCCTAAGGGTGTTGTTCTCAAGTCAACGTTCAATCCTCATGCTCGTGCGGCTCAGAACTACAATATTGTAGAAGATCTGGCCCAAGTACCTTCAGCGATGTCTGCCCTTGAGGTCCTTCAGTCTTGTCCTGTGCAACGAAGGGCCCTGTTGAAAGCTATAGGTGGAATTGACCCTACGGATTTGAATTTGATAGTCTTTGACTTGGATGAGCATGTTCGAAGGTTTCCCCCCCAGCTTGCTTTTCAGATACAAGTTATTGTTGCTGACAAAAGCATTTGTCGGACAGTTGTTGATGAGGGGGCCTCTACGTGTGTAATGTCTCTTACGTGTTGGAAAGCCATTGGCTCTCCTCCGTTAACGGAATCACAAAATACTCTGAAAGCCTTTAATGGCTCTGGTTTTAAGCCTTATGACGTTCTTTCCTCATTGCCTATCACTCTAGAAGGTAAGACCGTCCAAGTTGAAATAGAGGTTTTCGATTCTCCCTTAGATTATAATCTCCTTCTTGGTCGGAGTTGGGTAGATTCCATGCGCGTTGTTGTGTCAACACTTTTCCATGTCTTACGATTTCCTCACCAGGGAAGAGTGGTTACTGTTGATCAACTTTCCTTATTTAACTCAGATACTCGCATAGGGAACGTCCCGTTCATAGCCAAAACCCCGCCGGGTTACGAGAATGTTGGAGTCGGTCTCTTAAAAGACTCGTCGTTAATGGGTACTTTTTCCATACCCGCACCACCTGATATTCTACACCCGTCAGTTGCTTCGATTAATATGATCTCCGCCGTACCTCATGAACTTCCCGCGTCTTTTGACCCTTGGGTAGTCCCTGATCCAGGAGATCATGCTCATTTCGGCGACGTTATGCCGTTAAGTCCAATAGAGTCTGCTTATCACGCGATTCAATCGAAAACATCTTCTACATCCTCTCCGGAGGATTTGTCTCCTGATCCTTTCCGTGTCGTCTTTCCCACTGACAAGATGATCATGTCCATCATGGCCGATATGCCTTGGGACGATGGGCATCATCGTTCCATTCTATTTCTGGAACAACACACTCTCAAGAATTATCAGCGGATTTCGACTCCGTCGACCGTTGTTGTCACAATGACCGTTCCTGGACCTACACGTGATATGTTTGCAGAAGGGAACCTAAGTAATATTTCTCCTACGATTCCCATTGATATTTCAGTGAAACCTAGGATAGTCGAAAATGTTCACATTGGAGCTTCGTTTTCTCCAGAGGAAATTGTCACCTATACTGCTTTATTCAAAGAATTTCGTGATGTCTTTGCCTGGAGTTACGAAGAGATGATAGGTATCGACCCGTCTATTGTGGTGCATGAGATAAAAACGTACCTTGGAGCTAAACCAGTATGGCAGCGCCTCTGTCCTGTCCATCCACTTAAAGTGGCATCCATTAAACTTGAATTTGAAAAACTTCTTAAGGCCGGTTTTATTTACCTCGTGGCTTTGACAGAATGGGTTTCCCACCCCGTACCGATTGATAAGAAAGGTGGTATCATACGTGTTTGTGTCGATTATCGAGATATTAACAAAGCCTATCCTAAGGACAACTTTCCGACCCCTTTTGTCGACCATATCGTCGATGACTGTGTCGGTAGTGAAATATTTTCTCTCATGGATGGATTTTCCCGCTACAACTAGATTAACATCGCTCTTGAGGACAAACATAAAACCACTTTTATTTGTCCTTGGGGTACTTTCACCTATAGGAAACTTCCTTTCGGTCTGAAGAATGCAGGTGCCACGTTTCAACGTGCAATGTCTTATGCATTTCACGATATAAAGCATATCGTTCAACCTTATTTGCATGATTTGCCAGCTCATTCCTTACACCGAGTCGATCACCCTAACCATCTCCGAGCAATTTTCATTCGTTGTCGGTTCTATCGCATTTGTCTAAACCCTCATAAATGCGTATTTTGCGTAGAGTCCGACCGTCTTCTTGGGTTCATTGTGTCACATCAGGGGATCCGGGTAGATCTGATCAAGGTTGAGGCCATTCTCAATCTTCCTCCTCCTTCTTCACTGCACCAATTACAAAGTTTGCAGGGGAAAGCGGACTTTCTTCGTCGTTTCATACCAAATTACGCCGAGATTACTCGTGGTTTCACACGTCTTTTAAAGAAAGGTTCAGAGTTTGTTTGGGATAAATTTGCCAACAACGCTTTCGAAGCTTTAAAGTTGTCCCTTACAAAGGCTCCTCTTCTTTTTCCTCCTGATTATAGTCGGGATTACTTTCTTTACCTGGTTGCTTCCGAGTATACCATCGGCATGGTCCTCGTTCAAGAGGATGATAACCACCATGAACATGTTATATATTACTTGAGTAGAAGTCTATCGTCAACCAAAGTCAAGTACCAACATGTTGAGAAACTGGCTTTGGCTGCTGTTCAAGCAGTCCAACGATTTCGTCATTATATTCTCGCCAGGAAAACTACCGTGATTTCGCATTGTAACCCCATGCAACATATATTGACACGTCAATTGCTGGGGGGCAAGTAATCCAAGTGGATAGTCATTCTCCAGGAGTTCGACTTGGAATTCGATCACGCTACGTCGAAGAAATCCCTAGTTTTTGCTGAGTTAATTTGTGATTTCCCCCACTCTGCCACGGAAAGTGTAGCAGTTGGTTCGTTACCTGACAAATCACTTTTCCTTATAAGTACTAATGATATTTGGTACGGAGATATCATTATATATCTCCAAACTCAAAATTTATGGCCTGCTTTGTCCAGTAATGAACGACGTCGGATACGTTATCAGGCCCACCATTACATTATCCTCAGTGACACTCTTTATCGTCGAGGCATTGACTCTGTCTTTCGGCGTTGTTTGACCTTTGACGAAGCTGAGAAAGCTTTGAATGACTGCCATTCCGGAGCATGTGGCGGTCATATGTCTGGGTATGCTATTGCCTAGAAAATATTACGTGCAAGATACTTTTGGCCTTCTCTGTTCCATGACTGCATTACTGCTGTTCAGAAGTGTCATGCCTGCCAGAACTATCAACAAAAGATTCGGTCACATCCTGCTCCCCTTCATCCTGTAGTCTCAGTAGGTCCTTTTGCTAAATGGGGCATTGATTTTATGACATGTCACCCTCACTCGGCCGAGGGGCATGGTTATATTATTGTAGTTCTTGATTATTTCACAAAGTGGGCCGAGGCAATGCCGACATTCGATAACACTGGGAAGACTGCAACATTATTTCTCTTCAATCATGTCATCACTCGTTTCGGTGTCCCTCAGGCTATCGTTACCGATCACGGTAGTCACTTCAGAAATTATATGATGTCAGAACTTACAGAGAAGTTGGGCCTTCGTCATGATAGCTCAACACCCTATTATCCACATGCCAATGGCCAGGTTGAAGCAATCAATAAGGTTCTCATAACTATGATTTGACGGATGATAGGGATACATAAAACCAGCTGGCACACGATGTTGTTTTCAGCATTGTGGGTGTATCGGACATCTGTTAAATCTTCCACGGGATTTACACCCTTTCTTTTAGTTTATGGCATGGAAGCCATTCTGCCCATAGAATGTGAAATACCTTCTTTGAAGCTAGCCATAGAGCTCTTACCCAATACTTCTGCAGAAGAGGAACGTTTGTTGTATTTGATGCGATTAGACGAGACCCGACGTGATGCCACTTTAGTAATAGAAGCCCAAAAGAAACACGTTAAGGCACAATATGACAAGCATGTCAGGCCTCGTGTTTTCTCTGAAGGTGATCTTGGTCTTCTGTATGAACAAGATAAAGATGTCCTAGGAGCTGGGAAATTTGAACCTATGTGGCGTGGTCCCTACATTGTCAGCAAAGTTTTGAAAAAGGAGCGTATGAACTAGTCGATTATGATGGTGTACCTTTGGGTGAACCCAGAAATGGGTTGTACTTAAAGAAATACTATGCATGAGTTATTTGTGCATGAGTACTTGTATTTTATGTATCATACTATGTGTGTGTGCTACATTAGTTTTGATTTTGACGTTATCTGGTCTCTGCCCTTACGTGACGTTGTGTTTGATTGTCAGATGTCAGAGTATTCGCTACCTTATATTGGCTTCACCGACGGTGCTAGCCGTAGTACTCAGAACCTAGCTTCCACTGCATGGGAAATCTATGCCCCGACAAACGAACTCATATCTCTACAAGGTATATGTCTTGGCTGAGCAACCAACAACATCGCAGAGTATAGTGTCGTGGTTGAATTACTGGTCGATACTATCTCTCTTAGAATTTGTCGTTTGGTTGTCCGACTTGACTCGCAGTTGGTAGTGCTACAACTCAGTAATGTATATTCTATTCGAAGTCCTACATTATTAAGAGTATATTTGCGAATTCGTCTCTTGGAACGATATTTTGATCACATTGAATATCAACACATTCCTAGAAGTCTTAATACATTGACAGATGCTTTAGCTAATTATGTATTGGACGGGCATTTGAACAATTTATAAATCAAACACATTAAAATGTACACAATGTAAAGTAAGCCGGTAGAAGCCGTGTATATATATAACGATCAAAGTTTGTTTTTTTACAAAATGATTGTCCGAAGACCAAAATATCAAAAACTGAAGCTCCTGGCTTCTACAAAATGACATCACTAATGATGGTCATGATAACAGACCAATGTCCTGGCAACTCTGCGGAGCAAGCAACCCATAGATGCAGAGACTCCCATAGTGTGATGCTGGTCGCGTCGTGGAATATCCTCTAGGGGCATATCTGGAACATCGGCCATAATACCCTCTAAATTTTGCTCCACTGTCAGATAGTCCTCGGCGTACAGTGGAACTGCTATTGCTGCCTCTCCTCGGCGTTGAACGGGAGAATTACCAGCAGGTCTATATGCTCCAACGTCTGTGTTATCAACAAAATTTTGGTGTTAGTCTTCAGATAAATCTATAAACAAAAACATTTAATATTTCAAAAATACAAAAACATTTAAAAAATTAAAATTGGTGTACTTCTTACTGAGGTCTCCCCACTGTGCATCCTCAGGCAGTGCAAGGTCAGGATCACCATGGAAATCTAAGCCAACATATGCATAATCCTCTATCATCAGCACCTGGCCTTGAAGCCAGCCGAAGAAAGTATCGTCATACCTGACGATAGGCCCTGCCACATGTCGTGCCATGAGTTGGCACCATCGTAACATCCTTGGGTCCCTAGGACCCGGAAAGTGCCACTCAGCCTGAAGCCTAAACACCAGGACCCTCTCACAAAAGAAGGACACTAACAGAGATCCATACCCGAACTGTTTTAGATCTCCATGTCTGCATTTGGTCAGTTGTTTCTTGAGATTGCGTAGAACTGCATCAGCCCAGTTGAAAACCCGGGGCTCAGTACACTCGATGGCATACTGAAAGTAGCTCTGCAGAGCCATATGTGGGGCAGCACTCCCTGCCATCTGAGTGATAGTGAAGAGAATGGTACGGAGAGTTATATCAGTCACTCCCCAATTGGCCACCTTCCCTTTCCGTCGTTCAGCCTCAGGTACGCAATACTGCCTACAATACTCGCTCATTTTTAAACCACCCCTTCGGCTACCGGTCAAACTGACAAAAGATCCTTGTTTGGACAATCCAGTCAGGAAATAGATATCCTCGATATCTATAGTCAAGGTAAGGGCTCCCACATTGAAGACTTGTTGATCCGGGTCCCACATTCAGATCAAGTACTCTAGCATTCGAACTTGGGCTCTCATGCCCGGAATGCGGAAATATTTCAGGAGACCACAATTTCTTAAGGTAGCAATGGTTTGAGGGTGATTTTTGGCATTGGTATTATCTTCCTCGTGTTCCCATTCTCTCCATTCGAGCACCATAATGATAGCTATAAGCCTGCATGGAAACATATGAGAATAGTTAAAACTCTCATTCATGGGATAGATCTTTGTTATTGGCTAAACTTTAAAAACTTTTTGGGGCTCTGCGCTGTTCGCAGGTGGTGTATAACGCACAGTGCGAAATTCTCGCACTCCACCTTAAGCCCACCTGCGAGAATGAGGACTTCTCGCAGGCCCCGTATGGGCAGCCCGCGAGAATCCTTCCACGCGCATAGGGTTTCAAAAATCAACCAAAAAATTGACTTTTAACCATTAAAATCATGAAATTAAACCATGCAAAGGTAGAGAATGAAGAGCTTACCAAAGCACAGTAGACGGCTCGTGGAATAATGCCCCGAAGCTCCCAAAAATCGACGATGAACGTAGATGGTAAAATGGAAGATTTTTGCACTCAAATAGTAAAAAGGTAAAATGGCATGGTAAAATGAGTTATTGGTTTGTATTAATTACTTTTTTACTATGTTAAAAGTGCATTTTTTATATTTAGTCATTATTTAACCCTAATTGCTAATGAAGAAATGAGTAAAATGCATTGCAGGTACGGAACAGGATGGTTATGGACAATTTTTATGATTGTTTTCTATGGTTTTGATATGAAACCTTGAGCGCTTTTTATCCGTTCTTGCGCTTGTCAAAAACATAAGAACGTGATCGAGCGTTGTTTTATCCCTTTTCCGGGCTCGCTGTGGTCACACGAAAAAGGAACCCCCCTAGAGTTATCTTTAAGCTCTTTTCAGACTCTCTAAACAAGAAAAGATTGCCGAGCGACCTTGCTATGTTCACGCTCGATAAAGTATTTGAAGTATGCGTCCTTCGAGCGATAGTTTACCCCTTTTTCGGTCTCGTTGGACTACTGTACGAAAAAGGAACTGAGAGAGTTCTCTTTTGAGTGTTTTTCCAAACTCTATAATCTTGAAAAACCTTTGAGTTTTCTTTCTTTGGACTCATAAAACAAACATTGAAAGGCCCATATGGGACATGAGTTTTCTTTAAGTGTTTTTCAGACTCTCGAAACATGGAAAACCCCCGAGTTTACTATCTCTGGACTCCTTAAACAAACATTGACAGACCCGTAAGAGGACCGAACCACTCCTTCCTAGGGTTCGTTAAAAATACTCCGAGGGACTCGTCCGAAGGATGAGATTATATCAACAAGCATATGTGATCCTCTTCAAGCTTGCATAAAAATAAAGAGGTACTTGCCAGAAATGGTGGGGG
>ML785608.1:371387-388672 GCA_009831015.1 Picea engelmannii | reverse complement strand
CATTTAGTTTATCTTCAATAGAGGAGTCATTGTCTTCATCATCTGAAGGATCATCATCATTGTTTACGCAAAGACTTTTCTTCTTAAAGTTATTCTCTTTAAAGAAATTTATGTGTTTGTACTTCTCCTCATCATCACATGTCCGATCCTTTCCTTTGTGGGGACATTTATTTGCAAAATGACCTATCCTACAATATTTGAAACATTTGAAAGGCAGTTTGCCTTTGTATTTTCCTGATCCCTTCTTCAGTCTCTTCACAAATTTTGCTTCAATTTCATCAGGCTCAGAATCCTCATTCTTGTCTTCTTTAAATGATGCTTCTCTAGAGATGGATTTATCTTTAACTATTCTCATTTCATATGCAGTCAAAGTTCAAAGAAGTTGATCAAACTCCAAGGTTTTTATATCATTAAGTTCTTCTATAGTAGAGACCTTCGGATTGAACCTATCTGGGAGAGATCTCAATATTTTCTAAACTAAAGAAGTTTCCTCAATTGTTTCACCAAGTGATTTCATTGCATTTACAATTTCTTCTACTCTCAGAAAGTATTTTCCAACAATTTCATCTTCTTTCATCTTCAGTTGTTCAAACTGCATTCTGTAGGTTTGAAGCTTGGCATCCTTTACCTTCTCATTACCTTCATAACTGCTAATGAGTTTGTCCCACATTTCTTTGGCAGTTCCTAGATGCATAACTTTTACGAATTCTTCTTCTACAAGCCCACTCAGGATAGCATTCATAGCCTTAGCGTTGAAGCTAAATTCTAGTTTGTCATCCTTATTAGCTAGTACAAATGGCTTTACATAACCGGTATCTACCGCATCCCAGACATCTGCACCTAAAGCCATTATGTAGGTTCTCATTCTAACTTTCCAGAAGGAAAAGTTTGTTCCATTGAACAGAGGGGCCTTATTGGTTGAATTTCCTTCATGGCTTGACATGTTTAAGCTCTAGGATCTACCCTTAGATAAAAGGGGCCGGCTCTGATACCAATTCTTGGAAAAATGAGAGGGAGTGGAATCAATTGTTACCGTGCTTAAACAATTATGCTTATTTTAAAATCTTTACAAAGCACTCAATGATAATCACAATAATGCAAGGAGATAAGGAAAAGCACATTCAGCATCAATCGCACATATGAGATACACAGAGATAGATACTTCCTAAGGAAACCCATAAGGGGTAAAAACCTCTTCTTCTTTATATGATAAATAATCTTTACATTCTTTACATTATCATACATATGAGCACCAACTCATAATGGGACTACAACCTCTGTTTTGCAAGCTGCTACTTGCTGAGAGAACCAACTCTTTGGTTTCTCTAGCACCAACTAGAAGGAAGCACCAACTCCCTAGTTTCTCTAGCACCAACTAGAGGGAAGCACCTACTCCCCAAGTGTTCCAACACCAATTGGATGGAAGAACCAACTTCCAATCATACAGGCACCAACCTGTAAACCAAAGAACAACAATTCTCCCTTGCACCACCCTGCCACCCTGGTTTCTCTAGCTACAACCAGATGGAAGCTACAACTCCCTTTGTTCAAGCACCCACTTGAACCTCTAAGGACAAAAATCCTCCCTAGCACCTCCCTACCACCCTGAAATATAAATCTTTTGTAATGAAACTTATCACAATGATACAATATTTATCATTGGCTTACCGGGATTATCACTGTTCTGCTATGTTGTTCTGCTCTCTTGTATCAGTGTCTCTCTGTATGCATCTTCTTGGGATTTCTGATCTTTTATTTTTCTCTACAGGAGCACCTCATCCTTCCTTTAGTGTCTCAGTGTCTTGCTGCACACATCCCTTGATCTTTCTTTGCTTCTGCCTTTCATGCTATGTGCGCCAACTCCATGCCATGCACCATTCCTTTTCACTCTATTTCAGCTACTGCACACTCCTCCTTCTACACTCCTGAATCCCTCAAAACAACAACAACCCATCTCTTCTTTGTTATGCATACTTATAGTCTCTGTTCACCTTTTGCATGCTCTCTCCATGTCAAGTGCTCTGCCTGATCATCATCGTAGCTCTTCAGCTTCTCTGGTAGTTACATCTATTTGTCAATTGCCTCTATGAACAGTCTTCATTCGACTAGCAGATTCGTTGAGACTCTTCAGCTTCTTTGGAAATCACATAGAAGTCTCTTCGAGTCCTCTGGCAGAAACCATCAGTGATTTCTAGCAGTTACACTGTGAAGTGCCATAGTAGCCCTTCGATCATATTCAAAATCACCTGCACCGTTGGATTGAATCATTAGGATCTTGCATTTATTTTTCATTTTGGTATTTCAAAATTTCACAATTCCTGTGGTTAAGGTTTCTTTATGCTTCATGTACTGATCCCTGAAACTCCAAAATGGTTCTTGGTTGCACTAGCTCCTTCCTTGATCTTCTGTTGATGTGACCAATGTCTATGACCACAGCCTACACCAAAAGGTGTTTTCGCATTTCGGCAATTCCTGTTGTGAGTAATCTCGACTCTCCAAGTCGCGGTCCCTGAAAATATGAAATGGAGCTTGCCGCTTCAAACTTTTCCCTACATCTCTTCGACGATGTGACCACCATTGATGACTGAGCGCTTATTCAACACTGCATTTCGCAATTTCGCATTTTGACACTTCGGGACTTCTATCGTGTGGCATCTTGACTCTCCAAGTCGTGATATCTGAAACTCCGACATGGAGCTTAGCTAGACTAGCTTCGATCATTTTCGAATTTCGCGATTTCTCATGTCGTGAATTCTTGTTGCAAGGTATCTGGACTCTCCAATTTGTGGTCCCCGAAATTCCAAAATGGAGCTTGCCGATTTGAGCTCTTCTCTACAACACTTCGATCTCCAAAACAACGGTCCACAATCCCTGGTGATTAGATGGCTATCCTCTGCCCCAAAACTTCATCCTTTGGGACATTGGGGGAGTGATGAAGTTAAAATTCCCGAAGCAAAAAAACTGTCGTAGTGAGGTCAGTATTGCATCAATCGATGATGTGTCATGACCCGAGTGGCTGCCACGTGTCACTTAGAATTTGTGAATTCTAGTGGCCTGAATTTCCAAATCAACTTGACACTTGTCGTTGTCTGATCATGCCATGTGTCATAGTATTCCACCTATCCTTTCTGACGTGGTTTGCCACATACACTTCCTTTTTCCGGGATTTGTGTTTCGCATTTTGTGATTCCGGGACTCCTGATGATGAAGAGTCTTGACTCTTCCATCTCTTGGTATCTGAAACTCCGAAATGGAGTCAGATCAACTGTATTTCGACATTTCGCATTTTGCCTTTTTGGGACTCCTGTGGTGAAGAATCTCGGCACTTAACTCCTCCAACTCCCAGTATCCGAAGTTCCATTATGGAGTCTTTGACAATTTGCGATTTTTCATTTCGTGACTTCAGGACTCCTGTAGTAAGAGTTCTTGACATTCCCAACTCTCGGTATCCGAAATCCCGTTATCCGAAACTGTCTCCTGCTTTCGGGATTTGGGCGTTTCGTATTTCACGATTCCGAGACTCGTGATGATGAAGAGTCTTGACTCTTCCACCTCCCGGTATCTGAAACTCTAAAATGGACTTATTTCCCGGTCTGTGAAACTCTCGTTGATGTGCCTCTTTCGGGATTTCAGGATTCCAGATTTCGCAACTCTGAGACTCTTGTGTTGAAGAGTCTCAACTCTTGACTTCTCAATCTCCCGGTATCCAAAACTCCAAAGTGAAGTTTATTCTTCTGATCTTTCCATGTAGTTATCCCTGCACTGCTGATCTTCCTTACCTGCTTGTTTTCTATCAAATAAACAAGCAAAGTCTTGCACTTTTCGTGCATCTCTGCACTATCTCTTCTGAACTCATGTTGTCCCTATTTTTCCATTGCTTCTTACTATGATCTTTCCATCAGCGACAAGCACACCTGCCTGATAAACATGCCAACAATATTCCCCTTTGGCATTGATGGCAACCCTGAACGACTGCGCTAATCTGTTTGGACCTCCAACTGTAGCATCTAGTCCGAACCTCTCCTTTACTCCCCCTTTGACATCAATGTCAAAGAAAACATGCTCCCCCTAAGTTGTTGTAGTAATTTTAGGAGGTATCAGATATTCAATCAATACAAAACTCCCCCTAAGAGGATGGACTCTCTTAGGTGTGAGACGGGATGAAACCCAACTTTTGTCTGAGATATTCAAATGGTGTCTTGGCTAGGGGTTTACTAAAGATGTCTACAATTTGTTCTGTGGTTGGAATGTAATGGACCTGAACAACCTCATTGGTGACCTGCTCTCTCAGAAAATGGTATTTTATGGGAATATGCTTGGTCTTGGAGTGGAATACAGGATTCTTGGACACACTGATGGCAATAGTGTTATCACAATGAATTGGGATCGGTGCAGCATATTTTACCTCCAAGTTTGCAAGTGTTTGAATCATCTATAATACCTGAGTGCAACAGGTAGCAACATCAATGTACTATGCCTCTATAGTTGATAAAAAAATGAAACCTTGCTTTTTACTCAACCATGCTACTAGAGAATCTCCCAAGAAAAACACACCTCCACTCGTGCTTTTCCTTTCATCCATGCAGTTAGCCCAATCAACATCTCAGTAGGCTGATAATTGAAAATTATGATTCTTAGGATACCACAGGCCATAGTTCATTGTTTATTTCAAATAGCTGAATATCCTTTTGACAGCTAGCAAATGACTCTGTTTAGGTGCAGATTGATATCATCCTACCATTCCAACAGCATGCATTATGTTTGGGCAAGGTGCTGTGATATATAGCAGGCTGCCTATCATTGACCTATATGAACTTTGATCAACATCAGGTGAGTCATCGTCCTTGCTTAATTTTCATCTAGTAACCATAGGTGTGCCCACAAGTTTAGAATATTCCATTTGAAACCTTCTCAACATTTATCCTAGATATTTTTCTTGAGAAATGAACATCCCTTTAGACCTCTGAGTAATTTGCATACCAAGAAAAAATGACAGTTCACCTATCATAGACATTTCAAGCTCAGACTCCATGGAAGAAGCAAACCATTTTACCAATGAATCCTTATTACATCCAAAGATGATGTCATCTACATAGACCAACATAATGAGAAAATCATCACCCTCTATTTTGATATATAGATTGTTGTCAACTATTCCTCTCTTGAACCCTTTGTCTTTGAGGTACGTATCCAGTCTATGATACCAGGCACAAGGGGCTTGTTTTAATCCATATAAATCTTTGTTCAGCTTGCATACTAAGTCAAGGTTATCAGATAGTTCGAAACCCTCTGGTTGTTCCATATAGACTTCTTCATTTAAATCTCCATTTAGAAAACTGACTTGACATCCATTTGATAGACTTTAAACCTTTTATGACAAGCATAGGAAAGAAATATTCTGATAGCTTCCAATCTTGCTACGGGTGCAAATGTTTCATCAAAATCTAGTCCTTCTATTTGAGCATAGCCTTTACAAACCAATCTTGGTTTGTTCCAGAGAACTTGTCCTTGCTCATTCAACTTATTCTTAAGGATTCATTTGGAACCAATGATATTTTTACCTTCCAGTCTGTGAACCATCTCCCACATATTATTTTTTTCAGTCTGATCAAGTTCATCATTCATTTCTTTAACCCAATGTTCATCTTTGCTAGCTTCAATAAAATTCTTGGGTTCCCGCATGGATATGAAATCTATATGTGATTGTTCAGTGTTTTTGATTAGCTTTCTCCTGGTTTGTACACCTTTGTCTTTTTGACTAATTATCTGACTTGCAGGATGATTCTTTTGAGTCATTCTGGAGGAGGAATTTGATGTTGTCTGTCTATTTGAGTCTGTCTGAGTGTCTATGTCTTCATCTGATTCAGAGTCTTTGTTTTCAGATTCTTCGACCTGTTCATCTTTGGCTCTAGTTGTGTCTTCTGTAGAAGACTCATTTCTATACACCTCTCTTGCTGGGATTCCTTCATCAACTTTTACATCAATACAGTCAACCATTTTATGCAGTCTCTTATTATAGCATCTGTATCCTTTACTATTTGTAGCATACCCCAAGAAGATAGCTTCATCAGCCCTGTCATCATATTTTCCAAGTTTCTCATCATTATTCTTTATGTAGCATTTACTCCCAAAGACTTTGAAGTGTTTAATTGAAGCAGGTCTCCCAAACCACAGTTCATAAGGTGTCTTGTCACTTTGTGGTCTGAGGTGGGATTTGTTAAGAACATGCACTGGTATGTGTATTGCTTCTACCTAGTAGGTTTGACGAATGTTATTCTCATTCATCATTGACCTGGCCATTTCCTGCATTGTTCTGTTTTGCCTCTCAACTACTCCATTTTGTTGTGGAGTTATTGGGTTTGTGTATTCTCTCTTGATCCCATGCTTATCACAGAATTCCTTGAAGTTACTTGACATAAACTCTCCTCCTCGGTCTAATCTTACTGCCTTCAACCTCTTGCCTGTTTGATTCTCAGTTAAAGCCTTAAATATTTTAAACTTCTCAAATTATTAAGCTTTTTCTTTGAGGAGGGCAACTCAAGTAAGTCTGGAGTAATCAATAATCAACATGAAGTAGTGTTCTTTCCCTATGCCTTCCTATCTTGATGGTCCACATAAATCCATATGAACTAGTTGGAGTGGTTTCTCTGTTGAAGTAAATCTCTTGGACTTAAATTGTGTCCTGTTTAGCTTTCCTACTTGGCAGGGTTTACACATTGAATCTTGGGGCTTTGATATTCTCGGAAGATATTTTACTGCCTCGAGATTTCTGAGTTTGATTAAGTGGTCAAATTTTATATGTCCAAGTCTCCTATGCCATAACTAGATTTCATCATGTTTTCTTAGATGACATTCTTCTCCATTTTCTTTAGCACATATACATTATTTTATGTCCTTATTCCTTTGGCCACCACTTGTCCCGAGTTTACAAACTTTATCTTGTAGTCCTTGGACGTGAACATGACTTCACATCCTCTGTCACACATCTGACTTACACTGAGTAGATTATGTTTCAGTCCATCTACAAGTAGAACATCTTGGGCTTTTCCTTTTCCATTACTTAAAATCACCATCCATTTACCCTTTATTTTACCTGGAGCATCATTTCCAAAGGTTACGTTTTCTGATTTGCTTTCACTTAGAGATAGAAACTTGCCTTTGTCTCCCATAATATGTTTGGTGTATCCACTGTCTATATACCAAGGGTTCATTTTTCTTTGAGTGGACAACACTAATCCACACTTGTCACTTTCTTTCTTCTTCCAAAACTTGACATTTTCAGTACGGGAATTCAAGTCTGGTTCATAGTTCTTTAATCGTCAGTCAATAGATTTATGTCCATAGTTATGATAGATGTTGCATTCAATCTCATTGTTTAATAGGTCAAAATTATTGTTGCAACGTTGTCTACTCATTGACTGTTGATTATTTCTTGACCTCCTTAGTTGCATGTTCCTAGACTTAATTTGGAAATTTGCAATCTGTGAAGGTTTGTTACTTGGCTGCATCATTCTTTGTTGTGGCAAGTATTTATTCCTTTGAAATATTAATTTATCATGTCTAAGTCTTAAGGAGAAATTTACAACTTTGGGACCAAAGTTAGAACAATAGTAACAATAGCCATAGAAAAATTCTTTGTACCTGGAAAATGGTTTTCTTCTTTGAGCAAATCGATTTCTTCCATGTTGATGACGTCTTTCAGCAGGGAGCACATTATTTCTTTTTTCTATAGATTCAGTCCTGGCACCTTTTTCCTTACTCATCCTGGGCGGTTGATTGTCTTCCTTTGTTTCTGTAGGTTTTTTATTGTCATTGGTTGTACATTTAACAAACTTGATGGGTTCTTTGTTTCTTGGCTTGCCACTACTTGATCCCTCTTCATAACCCAGACCAGTTTTCAACTTTGGATTCCTTTGCTAATTCAGAATGGTGGCTAATCCTTTTGAGGCTTTGATACTTCACAGATTCTAATTATACAAGGCTTGAAACTTCTCCATCTCTTTCCTAGTTTTCACTACTTCTTGTTCTAATGCTTCACAGATTGCCTTCTTTTCTGATAACTATCGTTTCATAATGTCTTCGATTTTATTTGCCTCTTCTAATTCTACTTTTAGTAGGACAAGGTCTTTATCAGGTTCTTTACTGTCTTTCTTGAACTGTATCAGCAATTGTCTTTTCTTTCTGTTCTTGATTCTTAGTCTGTCAATCTCTTCCAGTGCACTGATCAATTCTCCTTCCATGTCAACCACAACTTCTTCTTCATTAGCATCACTCCCTATGTTGTTATTATCATAATCCTCTGTGGCCATAAGTATGAAGTCATTTAGCTTATCTTCAATAGAGGAGTCATTGTCTTCATCATCTGAAGGATCATCATCATTGTTTACGCAAATACTTTTCTTTTTAAAGTTATTCTCTTTAAATAAATTTATGCGTTTGTACTTCTCCTCATCATCACATGTCTGATACTTTCCTTTGTGGAGACATTTATTTGAAAAATGACCTATCCTACCATAGATGAAACATTTGAAAGGCACTTTACCTTTGTATTTTCCTGATCCCTTCTTCAATCTCTTCACAAATTTTTCTTCAATTTCATCGGGCTCATAATCCTCATTCTTGTCTACTTTAAATGATGCTTCTATGGAGGTGGGTTTATCTTTAACTATTCTCATTTCATATGCAATCAACGTTCCTAGAAGTTGATCAAACTCCAAGGTTTTTAGATCATTAAGTTCTTCTATAGCAGAGACCTTCGTATTGAACCTATCTGGGAGAGAACTCAATATTTTCTGAACTAAATAAGGTTCCTCAATTGTCTCACCAAGTGCTTTTATTGCATTTACCATTTCTTCTACTCTCAGAAACTATTTTCCAACAGTTTCATCTTCTTTCATCTTTAGCTGTTCAAACTGCAATCTGTAGGTTTGAAGCTTGGCATCCTTTACCTTCTCATTACCTTCATAACTGCTAATGAGTTTGTCCCACATTTCTTTGGCAGTTCCTAGATGCATAACTTTTATGAATTCTGCTTCTGCAAGCCCACTCAAGATAGCATTCATAGCCTTAGCGTTGAATCTAAATTATAGTTTTTCATCCTTATTAGCTAGTACAACTGGCTTTACATAACCAATATCTACCACATCCCAGACATCTTCACGTAAAGCCATTATGTAGGTTCTCATTCTAACTTTCCAGAAGGCAAAGTTTGTTCCATTGAATAGAGGGGCCTTATTGGTTTAATTTCCTTCATGGCTTGACATGTTTAAGCTCTAGGATCTACCCTTAGATAAAAGGGGCCGGCTCTGATACCAATTGTTGGACAACTGAGAGGGGGGGTGAATTAGTTGTTACCGTGCTTAAACAATTATGCTTATTTTAAACTCTTTACAAAGCACTCAATGATAATCGCAATAATGCAAGGAGATAAGCAAAAGAACATTCAACATCAGTCACACATATGACATACACAGAGACAGATACTTCCTGAGGAAACCCATAAGGGGTAAAAACCTCTTCTTCTTTATATGATAAGTAATCTTTACATTCTTTACATTATCATACATATGAGCACCAACTTATAATGAGACTACAACCTCTGTTTTGCAAGCTGCTACTTGCTGAGAGTACCAACTCTTTGGTTTCTCTAGCACCAACTAGAAGGAAGCACCAACTCCCTGGTTTCTCTAGCACCAACTAGCGGTAAGCACCTACTCCCCAAGTGTTCCATCACCAACTAGATGGAAGCACCAACTTCCAATCATACATGCACCAACCTGTAAACTAGAGAACAACAGTTCTCCCTTGCACCACCATGCCACCCTAGTTTCTCTGGCTGCAACCAGATGGAAGCTACAACTCCATTTGTTCAAGCACCCACTTTAACCTCTGAGGACAACAGTCCTCCCTAGTACCTCCCTACCACCCTGAAATATAAATATTTTCTAATGAAACTTATCATAGTGATACAATATTTATCATTGACTTACCAGGCTTATCACTATTCTTCTATGCTGCTCTGCTCTCCTGTGTCAGTGTCTCTCTATCTGCATATTCTTGGGATTTTTGATTTTATATTTTTCTCTACAGGAGCACCTCAACCGTCCTTTAGTGTCTCACTGTCTTGTTGCACACATCCCTTGTGATTTCTTTGCTTCTGCCTTTCATGTTATGTGCACCAAATCCATGACATGCACCATTCCTCTTAACTCTACTTCAGTTGCTACACACTCCTCCTTCTACACTCCTGAATCCATCACAACAACAGAAACCCATATCTTCTTTGTTTTGCATACTTATAGTCTTTATTCACCTTCTACATGCTCTCTCCATGTCAAGTGCTCTACCTGATCATCATCACATCTCTTCAGCTTCTCTGGCGGTTAGATCTATCTGTCAATTTCCTCTACGAACAGTCTTCATTCCACTGGCAAATTCCTTAAGACTCTTCAACTTCTCTGGTAGTTAGATCTATCTGTCAATTTCCTTTACGAACAGTCTTCATTCCACTGACAAATTCCTTAAGACTCTTCATCTTCTCTGGCAGTCACACAGAAGTCTCTTTGAGTCCTCTGGAAGAAACCATCAGTGATTTCTAGCAGTTACACTATGAAGTGAAACAGTAGCCCTCCGATCATATTCAAAATTGCCTGCACCGTTGGATTGAATCCGTAGGATCTTGCATTTATTTCACATTTCGGTATTTTGGAATTTCGTGATTCTTGTGGTTAAGGTTTCTTTACACTTCACGTACCGATCCCCAAAACTCCGAAATGGTGCTTGGTTGCACTATCTCCTTCCTCCATCTTCCATCAATGTGACCAATGTTTGTGACCATAGCCTACACCAAAAGGCGTTTTCGCATTTCGGTGATTCATGTTGTGAGGCATCTCAACTCTCCAAGTTGCGGTCCCTGAAACGCCAAAATGGAGCTTGCCACTTCAAAATTTTGCCAATAGCTCTTCGACGATGGGACCACCATCGGTGACCAAGTGCTTATTCAACACTGCATTTTGCAATTTCGTGTTTTGACACTTCAGGACCTCTATTGTGTGGCATCTCGACTCTCCAAGTCGCGATCTCCAAAACTCTGACATAGAGCTTAGCTGGACTAGCTTTGATCATTTCGACATTTTGTATTTTGACATTTCGTGAATTCTTGTTGCAAGGTATCTCGACTCTCCAAGTTGCGTTCCCTGAAATTCTGAAATGGAGCTTGCCGATTTGAGCTCTTCTCTTCAGCTCTTTGATTTCCAGATAAATGGTCCACAGTCCATGGTGATCAGACGACTATCCTCTGCCCCAAAACTTCATCCTTCGGGACTTTGGGGGAGTGATGGAGTTAAAATTCCCGAAGCAAAAAAACTCCTGGAGTGAGGTTAGTCTTGCGTCACTCGATGACGTGTCGTGACCCGAGTGGCTTCCATGTGTCACTCATAATTTGTGAATTTCAGTGGCCTGAATTGCCAAATCAACTTGACACTTGTCATTGTCTGATCATGCCACATGTCATAGTCTTCCACCTGTCCTTTCTGATGTTGTCTACCACATACACTTCCTTCTTCCGGGATTTCGGCGTTTCACATTTCTCTTTTCCGGGACTCCTGATGATGAAGAGTCTTGACTCTTCCATCTCCTGGTATTTGAAACTCTGAAATGGAGTCGGATCAACTGTATTTCATCATTTCACATTTTTCCTTTTCGAGACTCCTGTGGTGAAGAGTCTCGATGCTTAACTCCTCCAACTCCCAGTATCCAAAGTTCCCATATGGAGTCTTTGACAATTCACAATTTCGCATTTTGTGACTTCGGGTTTCACGACTTCGAGACTCCTGTAGTAATAGTTCTTGACATTCCCAACTCCCGGTATCCGAAATCCAGGTATCTGAAACTGTCTCCTGCTTTCGAGATTTTAGTGTTTCGTATTTCACGATTCTGGGACTCCTGATGATGAATATTCTTGACTCTTCCACCTCCTGGTATCTGAAACTCCAAAATTGAGTTATTTCTTGGTCTGTGAAACACTTGTTGATGTGCCTCTTTTAGGATTTTGGGATTCTGGATTTCGCAACTCCGGTACTCTTGTGTTGAAGAGTCTCAACTCTTGACTTCTCAATCTCCTGGTATTCGAAACTCTGAAATGAAGTTTAAGCTTCTAATCTTTCCGTGCAGTTATCCCTGCGCTGCTAATCTTCCTTGCCTGCTTATTTTCTATCAAATAAACAAGCACAGTCTTGCACTCTTCGTGCACCTCTGCACTATCTCTTCTAAGCTTACGTTGTCCCTGTTTTTCCATTGCTGCATACTATGATCTTGCCATCAATGACAAGCACACCTGCCTGATAAACATGCCAATAGGGCCAAGTTAGTGGAAAAATTACCAGATGCATCTTATTATTCTCTAAACCTTGTTTATGCAAATCTAGAGGGAAAAAACAAAGACCTGCAAAAAGCTATACTAACAATTAATTTACATTTTGTTTGCATTAAGGCAACAACAATGAGGGAAATCTGCAGTATTTTACATGTTATTAAAAAAACAGATATCTTAGATTGTCAGTTTACATTTGATAAAATAGTTTATGTTTGTTTGCTGGAAAAATCTCAGTTAAATTCATAAACAAATATCTATTCATGCATATCTGAATAAAATATAAATTTATTAACTGTTAAAGGATAACCATAACATAGTGAAGATCTATGTATAGTGTAGTAATAATTAAATAATTATTAACCTATACAATATAATATAAATATATAACATAGTAACTATAACATAATTATTAATATAATAGGTTATATACACTTGCTAATATAATGTCTGTTATATTATGTTTGGTATTTAGATAATCAAGGATAAATTTTGAATTCAACCAGGATACATGGACACTACTTATTTTTGGTATTTTTCAACAAGGCAGGGACTAGGTGCTTAACAACTATTTCCCTTGTTTTCTTTATTTTTACCCATTTTTAAATGGTTAGCTACTTTCTTTTTTGACCGTTGTCTAACCCCTGACTTTTGTGATTATCAAACTGATTTTTGAAATTTCAATATGGTTTGGTTGTGGATGGTGTAACGGTACAATGTTTATTGAATAATAAATGGTATTATGATTAGTTAGTTAGCATAATAATTTGTTAAAATTTTATAATATAAAATTATGTTCTATTTCAAGTTTTTAGAATTTCCACTAATTAAATTTCTTTTTTAACATGTTTACTGGATAAATGAGCCCCAAGTGATAGGTTTTTCAAGGCTAATTTATTATTAGTTTCAGGTCATCGGAACATCTTGGAAATTGAGGATGGACAATCCTCAAAATATGAACATTCCTTATTCCTACAATTTTCTTTCGTGCCGAGTCATGTTTTCTCTGTTTTGTTGTAGTTTTTTTGGGCCTCTGTTGAGATCCCTTTAAAGGGAAGGGTATATGATGTATTTTGTTTAAAAATTGTGCTCTCATGTGAGCTCAGACATCAATTCTTCTTCTTTTACAGTCTTGGGGATTGGTAAGGAGAAACTTTTGGACCTGTAAATCACTTCTGACTTATAGGGAGGGGTAATTTTAGTGGGATTACTTAGTTTTTAGCACAAGGATCTTGATGAAGGCTTTTCAGCTGATTTAATGAGGTCTTTTAATCACCTTTGACTTGTAGAGAGCGGTAATGTTAATGGGATTACTCAGTTTTTAGTGCAGTGATCTTGATGAAGGCTTTGCAGGAATCTTGATGAAGGCTTTTAAGACTTGTCTCTCAACAATAATTTTGTTTTTATTAACGAAATTATGACTTTTTTTGGAAAACAAAATAATATAATGAATGTATAGTTACTTTCAAGGTGAAATAGGATTTCACAAGATGTACAAAAACATGCTTGTAATAACGAAGTAGGTGATGATACATCTCAACAATGCACTATTTCAATTAATAGTAATTATATTATATAATTAATTTTAAAAATATTATATATTATTATTTCAATTACCAATAATTACATTATATAATTAATTTTGATAATATTATACATTATTATATAATATGTCCTCTATTTTAAGAGATGATTTGTTCTCAAAGTATTAGTAGATTCAAATACAACTTAATCCTTCAAGTGCTCCAATTTGAAGATATACTATTGATATTATCATGGGTTAAAGAAATGAGATTGGTAAAATCTCCCTAGCTTCAAGTAAAATTGTTTGCATTGTGTAAGGTTTGATTCACCATAGGTTCATTATTTTTGAGATGATTTTATGATACAATTTTTTAATTCTTTTTATAAATTGCAATTCCAAGTGACATCGGAAATTTGATCTTTGGAATGTAAGGATACCATTATTTTTGTTTATAGTAATCTTCACATTGGAAATTGAATGATTAATTTGATGACTCTTATGATTAGAACAATGATAAGGTGTCTTTGTTACTTGCTTTTTTATCTTAATAATGAGAATATTTTTCAATGGTGACATTTTGATTATTAATTTTGATTAATTATGTAAAGGTATCCTTATTTTTAGTCTCAACCTCTGAAATCATACTTGATTCAACTGTAGAAATTTCACCTAAAACTAGGCAAACACAACCACAAATCAGATTTCAACCTCCAATAAAACTTCAACAGACTGTGTTTTATGAGAAGAAATACAAATGACTAAGATTAGAAACTTAGCAGTGGAAAAATAAATGAACAATGGACAACATTTAATCACATTTAACACATATTTTCTAGGGAATGCCCTTGGAAAAACCCACAAGAGGAAAACCGGTCAAGGATATTTTTTTTCTTATTGAGCTTATAGGAAAATTGTGAATTTACAACAACAATATTTTTAGCATAAAACTTAGTACTTATCTAGAAAAATGTGTCAACAAACCACATAGATTTATGTGTTTTCTTCTTATTGAGCTCATAGGAAAATTCTGAGTTCACAACAATAATATTTTTAGCATAAAACACTTAGTACTTATCTAGAAAAATGTGGCAACAATCCACATTGATTTATGTGCCAAGTCTGCCTTGAAAAACATACCAAATTGTTCTACGACATGTATGACACTGTACCATCAACACAACAACAAACTATCCCTCGAAAATTGTGCCCAATCTCTGTTGTATGATACTTGTATGGATTTATTTCAGCAAAGTGCCTTGGACATCATGTCAAACTTCATTTGAATGGCTACCTTGATTTCTACCTCCTTACGCTTGGTTAATTACTACCATTTAACTAAAAGGATCCCATTAGTTTCCCTCTTTCTTTTCCACAAATTTAAAACATTTCTTCTTGATAACCTCCAACCCCCATTTTGGGATAAAACCTATTGATGTCCAATAAACATGTATTGCCTCTAAGAAAAACTTAACCAATGTAAGTCTACCTCCCAAAGTGAGCCATTTGTTACACCATTGCTTAGTTCTAGACTCAATCTTATCAATCAACCATCGTTAGTCTCCTTTCCTATATTCAGTTGGTTTTAGCTGAAAACCCAGGTACTTGAAGCCTTCTTAGAAGGCCAATGTTTGAAATATTTTTATTTGTAGAACAACTCTTGTTTGCTCCTCCTCTACCCCATTAGGAACAATTGAATATTTGTAGAACAAATGTTGTTTTCTACTCCTCTATCCCATTAGGCATAATTGAAGATTTAACATATTAACTTCCATACCTGTAACCATATTGTACAGATCCAAATCTCTTTAAGGTTTAGTACATCTCTTCTGGACACATCATAGAAGAGCAATACATCATCAAAAAAAGGTATATTGAGTCAAGCAAAATGAAATACCTATATTTATACCTCCCAAAGATCTTGTTCTTTTGGCCTCTGAAATTAATCTTCTCAATCCTTCTGGAATCTGTATGATCAGGGGATCAAATTTTGCTCAAAAAATTCAAAGTGCTCAGAATCGCTTCAAATCGAACAGGAGCGTAGGCCTCGTCGTTATGAACCCAACACAACTCGTTTGGGTTCAAACGGATGTCAGGAGCGAGAGATATCACATTCTGTTCAAAATGACAAACAAGCAAAAAAAGGGGTGCTGACTGTACAGTCCGTACAGTCCATACGGACACTGACGTGGCAGGCCATACGACACATGGGAGGCAGCTATTTGCACAATTGGTAGGTGACATGGCTTGTTTGCAGAAAATGGAATGGCGACACATGGCCCAATCAATGGCCACCACGTGTCCCCTATTTATTGGTTTAAAATTTATTTGGAGTCCACCGGAATTGACCTCGTGACCTCCACCCACATGCAAAGCTTTGGCAAAGACCATCTACCAATGCACCACCATAGTGTTTATTAACACTATATGGTGCAGATTTCATTTGAATTGAAATGTTGTATGTTTGGGCGGGGGATCGGGCTGGGGCCAAGCCCCAGCCTGTGGTTATGTGTATTGTAATATGGCCACAGTTTAAAGCCCTTGCACGAACATTTAAAACTAAACCCCGGTCGTATGTTGTGTTGTAATATGACCATAGGCGTGGGCATATGTTTTAACATATCCCTTTTGATATGGACGTGATCATATGTTTGTTGCCATATGACCATTGAACACGCGCACGGGTATGCGTTGGTTTGAATTTGGTTCAAACGATTATGGCCCTTACTTTTAAACGCATGGTCACATGGGTCATATGACCTTGCCCTTGATGGTTAGGGGCTAGGTGCGCCCATAACCGTCCTATAGTTTGCATGGTTCACACGGTTGCACCTGGTGCCAAGTTTTTAAACTTTAAAATGCGTGTGGGCTAGGTTGAGCCAACAGTGGTGCGTTTTGTAGATGCAGAGACAACAAGCTTGAAGGGGGGACTTCCAGGAAGCCTATCTTCTTCAATTTTTGGCCAAAGGAGGTGCCAAAAAATCCCATCTAGGGGTTTTTGGACGTTCTGAAGCCATTGGAGTAGTCTATTTGGCATTTTGAGTATTGTAAAGCACATTTTTGAGAACTTTGAGCAAATAATACAAATGATCCATTGGAAGCTGGACCAGAAGATGTAGCCCAAGAGAGGGGTGAACTCCTTTATCATTTGTTGTGTTATTTGTTTTCTGTTCACTAATTTATCTGCTGTTTATATGCATATTGAATGAATAAATCCTATTAAAGTTGTGTTTCAAAGTTGATCCATTTGCATTTTAACACATAAATTTAACTTGCAAATATTTTCAAGAATACAAGTCTTCTTCATTTTTAGATCATGTTGGTATCAGAGCATTGGTTTTTGAAGACTTGATTATTTGCAAGTGTTTTGTTTTCTGATGCTCACAAGGTTGA
>ML785608.1:352457-368044 GCA_009831015.1 Picea engelmannii | reverse complement strand
TACTGGCCTAAAATGAATGAAAGTGTTTCAAGATATGTTCAAGGATGTTCATTATGTGCCACAAGTAAACCTAGCAATCGAAAGTTGGGTTTGTATACTCCACTTCTGGTTCCTTCTCATCCTTGGGAAAGTATTTCCATGGACTTTGTAGGAGGTTTGCCTATGTCTAGACGAAATCATGATTATCTTTATGTTGTGGTTGATCAATTTAGCAAAATGTGTATTTTGATGCCTTGTACAAAGCAAGTTACAGCTAAACAAACGACACAAATGTTTTTTCAAAATGTTTGGGTGCATTTTGGATTGCCTAAATCCATTATTTCTGATCAGGATTCTCGATTTGTTGGAAGTTTTTGGTCGAGTTTATGGGCACTCATGGACACCAAACTTAAAAAAAGCACATATTTTCATCCACAAATAGATGGTCAGACAGAAGTGGTAAATCGAACAGTGGTGTATCTTCTTTGTGCTTATTGCAGTAAGCATCCTAAACTTTGGGATGAGCATTTACACTACATTCAACATGCTTACAATCGAGCTAAGCACTCTTCAACCCACGTCACCATTTGAAGTATGTTTTGTCTATTTACCCAAATATCCTTTAGATTTTATCTTTGGGAAGGATATTGCTATCGATGGTCAATATGACATTGATAGGGAAGAAAAGTTCATTGAACAAATTCAGTCGATACATCAAATGGTGCAAGAGCAGTTGGAAAAGAGTCAAGTCAAGTACAAGACGAGACATGACAAGCATCGTGTTGATCATAGTTTCCAAGTTGGAGATGAAGTTTGGATTTACATCAGTAAGGAGAGGCTTAAAGGAGAAGGCAAAAAACTCAAACCAATTTGATATGGTCCTTTCAAGATTATCGACAAGATTGGTAACAATGCCTTTCGTTTAGATTTGCCTCCTTATATGCAAATGTATGCAGTTGTTAATGTTGAGAATTTGAAATTGTATGAGCCTCCTTTGATTGACGATCAAGGAGAGCATGTTCAGATTCCTTCTATAGATGATTTTTCCCTAGAATATCTTACAGAACTGCATGAAGATACCATCCTTGACAGGAGAATGCGAACTTCAAAATGAGGAAATGTGGAGTATCTTCGAGTTGGTCTTAAAGGTACAAATCCAAGCAAAGCAAAGTGGATTGAGGTTGGAAGAGTGAGGGAACTATACCCTCATATTCAGATAGACTGAAAATATTCTTTTGGAGGTCTAAAAGCTTTCGAATGGGGAGGTGTGATCAGGGGATCAAATTTTGCTCAAAAACTTCAAAGTGCTCGGAATCACTTCAAATCGAATGGGAGCATAGGCCTAGTTGTTACGAACCCAATGCAACTCGTTTATGTTCAAACGAACGTCAGGAGCGAGAGATATCACATTCTGTTCAAAATGACAAACATGCAAAAAAAGGGGTGTTGATTGTACAGTCCATACGGACGTTGACGTGGTAGGCCGTATGACACGTGGCAGACAGCTATTTCCACAGTTGGCAGGTGACATGGCTTGTTTGCAGAGAATGGAATGGTGACACATGGCCCAATCAATGGCCACCATGTGTCCCCTATTTATTGGTTTAAAATTTATTTGGAGTCCACTAGAATTGGCCCCGTGACCTCCACCCGGATGCAAAGCTTTGGCAAAGACCACCTACCAACGCACTACCATAGTGTTTCTTAACACTATATGGTGTGGATTTCATTTGAATTGAAATGTTGTATGTTTTGGCGGGGGGTCGGGCTGGGGCCAAGTCCCAGCCCATGGTTATGTGTATTGTAATATGGCCACGGTTTAAAGCCCTTGCGCGCACATTTGAAACTAAACCTCGGTCGTATGTTGTGTTGTAATATGGCCACAGGCATGGGCATATGTTTTAACATAGCCCTTTTGATATGGCAACGGTCACATGTTTGTTTCCATATGACCATTGAACGCGCGCGCGGGTATGCGTTGGTTTGAATTCAGTTCAAACGGTTATGGCCCTTACTTTTAAACACGCGGTCACATGGGTCATATGACCTTTCCCTTGATGGTTAGGGGATAGGTGCGCCCATAACCATCCTACAGTTTGCATAGTTCACGTGGTTGTACCCAGTGCCAAGTTTTTACGCTTTAAAATGCATGTGGGCTAGGTTGAGCCAACAGGGATGTGTTTTGTAGATGCAGAGACAACAAGCTTGAAGGGGTGAGTTCCAGGAAGCCTATATTCTTCAATTTTTGGCCAAACGAGGTGCCGCAAAAGCCCAGCTAGGGGTTTTTGGAAGTTCTGAAGCCATTGGAGTAGTCTATTCGGCATTTTGAGCATTGTAAAGAACATTTTTGAGAACTTTGAGCAAATAATACAAATGATCCATTGGAAGCTGGACCAGGATATGTAGCCCAAGAAAGGGGTGAACTCCTTTATCATTTGCTGTGTTATGTGTTTTCTGTTCACTGATTTTGTTGCTATTTATATGCATCTTGAATGAGTAAATCCTATTAAAGTTGTGTTGCAAAGTTGATCCATTTGCATTTTAACACATAAATTTAACTTGCAAATATTTTCAAGAATACAAGTCTTCTTCATTTTTAGATCACTATAGTAATCAAGAACAAAAGGGGTGGCTTATAATTCTCTCTATATTTCTATCTCTTAATAGTGTAAAAGAGGAAATGGGAATAATCTCAATGGAAAAGTACTACTATCTACACCAGATTTGATCAGTACCAGGTTGTGGTAAACTGTTGAATATAAAATATGAAGAAAGGATCACAACATGATGTATATGTCTCAATGGTGCTAATAAATGCCATATCTAAGCATCACTAATTAGAGCTCGACATGCAATGGGATTTAGAGTAATAGGAATCACCAAGTAAGTGATCTATAGGTCATAAGTCATAGTGGATTCATAAATTCCAATCATTTCTTCATCAATGGATAAATCCAATATTACTTGTACATGATATCAAACACCTCCTTTATTTCACCAAGATATTATCGAGAATATATACCATTAGAAACATTTCAACACTAAGAAAACATATTCTATTAGTGTACATTACATGTGTTAAGCCCATAGAGGAATAGAACGAACTAAGACTGGACTAAACTCAAGATATTACTACAACTTATTAGGGAAAGACCTTAAAACCACAGACTAAGGAAATCCAATTACTCCAATTTGTCCAATGTGTCCCAATTATTCAAATTCACCTTGTCTCCAAATATGAAGTTATATAACTTGAATATGTATACATGGTTACTAGATCAAACACTGCCCATGGTCTTGGAATATATGCCTTTTTTTTATTTTTTGGACTTGGGGAATTTTTTAAGGTGGTCATTGTTTTTGAAGGTTAAGGGGTCCTTTGCACTTCATGTTCCCAACCCATAGACTCATCCTTGCAAGAGACTAATACCAAGCAACATAATGGAAAAACTATATCGTGGGATATTATTACTTAGTTTAATGATCAAGCCACATATTTATAGAAGTATAACAATGAAATATCTAATGAAATTACTTCATTGTAGGACACCAAATCCAATCTTCCTAATGCCATTGATTCATTACATGATACTAATGAAATACTTCAAAATGAAGTTAGTTCTTTGTATAACAATACTTCTAGTCTTCTTGTGAAGAATATTTTACACAAGAAACTAGTATCCAAGTTCAAGATGAGATCAATTCAATATATAACTATATTCCCAACTTTGTCTAGGGATTAACAATTGCATATAGCCTTCTGAGAATAAATGTTGTTGTATAAGTTTCTGAGGAATTAAGATGTCACCATATCTAGCCACAAAATGAAGAGCATAGAAGACTTGGAGATCACTTGAATTTGTTTTATGTCCTACCTTTAGTGCATCCCAAAGAATTTGATGGACATAAGAAACAAAGACACTTTATTCTACTATGATTACTTCATTCTATTCTTCCATATTTACTAGCCCAAGATCAACCCTTGCAACTAGTATCTCCTTGAAAAATCTTGAAACCCTAAGGAAGGATTGAGAGTGATCATCCCCTTCCCTTGTTTTATCCATCTTAACTCATTGAAGCATTCAAGGTTTTCATTAATGGTTAGGAGTGGCTATCCCCTTAAGGATTTTCTTGGCTAGGGTTTAGTTCTAGGGGTTAGAAGTGGTTATCCCCCTAGAGTTTAAAACATAGTTGTCTTGATCTCGTGCTAGTAGCTCTTGAAGGGATAGGACGACACCTAGTGTTTATGAGGGGATAAACTCTAGGGTTTTCTCTCCTGGGAGGTTGACCTAGGCTTATGAGGTGATAATCCTATGATAGACTTTCAAGTATTATTTTTCCCTTGGTCTCCATTGAAGCACTACATTAACTCCATATTCCCAATGAAAATGCATTGATCTTGAGACCTCTAAGTACTTTCTTCAATAGTCTAAAGCTACCCAAAAATATTTTTCTCCGACTTCACTCTCCACATTGAGATTCCTTGCCCTAAGTCCTTGAAATCTTAATTGAGGGAAACCCCCTTCAGTCGGAGGAAAGCTAGATTGAAGTGAAAGAGGGTTGGTGAGGTGACATGGGCCTTCCCTCTAAGTTATGCATGATTTCACTTGAGCTTTCATACTTTAGGTCAAAAATTGTGAGTTCGTGTGATAACACACCCAAGACATATCCTAGTGATCCTAAACCTCATTAGAAAAGACACCCTTTACCATTGGAAGTTAGTCCTCCTCCTCAACCAACCTTGCCTAAGATCGATGATATAGATTTAAATATTGATATGGCTAGTATATTAACAAAGGTTAATGTACCTATCCCTCTCAGTATTGATATTGTATTTTTTTTTAAATACCTACAATGCAATCGCTATTGTGACGTCTTGCAGTGTCGCTCCCATAGCAACCATGTCGGAGTTGATACCTCTTAACATTTCTCTTTCCAGGTACAAGACCGATGATATATATCTAAATATTGATATGGCTAGTATCTTAGCAAAGGCTAATGTACATGTCCCTCTCAATATTGATATTGTATTTTTTTTTTAAGTACCTACAACATAGTCGCTATTGCGACGTCTTAGAGTGTCTCTCCCATAGAAACCATGTCGGAGTTGATACCTCTTAACGTCGCTCTTGCTAGCTCCAAGACCGATGATATATATTTAAATATTGATATGGATAGTATCTTAGAAAAGGTTAATGTACCTGTCCCTCTTAGTATTGATATTGTATTTTATTTTAAATACCTACAACACAGTCGCTATGGCGACATCTTGGAGTGTCGCTCCCATAGAAACCACATCAGAGTTGATACCTCTAAACGTCTCTCTTGCCAGCTCCAAGACCGATGATATAGATTTAAATATTTATATGGCTAGTATCTTAGTAAAGGTTAATGTACATGTCCCTCTCAGTATTGATATTGTATTTTTTTTTTTAAATACCTACAACACAGTTGCTATTGCAATGTCTTGGAGTGTCACTCCCATAGCAACCACGTTGGAGCTGATACTTCTTAACGCCAATATTTCCACCTACAAGACATCGGTCTTGCCACCTCTAAGAGTGTCGCTCCCATAGCAACCACATCGGAGCTGATATGTCTTAATGTCACTCTTGCCACCTCCAAGACATCACTCTTGCCACCTCCCAGTCGTCTCTCTTGCCACGTCCAAGATGTCGCTCTTGCCATGCCCAAGATGTATCTCTTTCCACGTCGAAGACGTATCTCTTGCCACATCCAAGATGTATCTCTTGCCACATCCAAGACGTCACTCTTGCCACATCCAAGACGTCTCTCTTGCCACGTCCAAGACATTGCTCTTGCCACATCCAAGATGTCTCAGTTTCCACGTCCAAGACGTCGCAATGAAGATGAACTCTATGTCATCGGAAAAGAGACGTCATGTGAAACAAAGTTTGAGGGGATCTATTGTTTGTCATTCTCCCAACAATATAATGTGGCAATTATGTTGAATGCGCCGTCAGAATTTGATCCAAATGTACTAGTGAGTAAATGCAATATTGGGATTGGGAGAGGAAATCAAAGAATCTTTAATTGTCCAGAAGGTACTAACATCTCTTCCTATGAAATTTGACCCTAAGATATCAACACTAGAAGAAAGAGTAGATCTAAACTCAATAAACATGGATGAACTACATGGAATATTCACAACATATGAAATGAGAACTGAATAAGAAAATCCATATATAAAAGAAGAAACCTTCAAAGAATCCAAAATGTCAAATCAAAAGGCAAAGAAAAAATAAAAAGAATATTGTAGTAGCAGTGACATCTCAAAAGATGATGAAGAAGCGACCAACTTTGTCAGAAGATTGAACAAGGGAACCAACAATAGGTATAGAGGTAAACTTCCTTTGATTTGTTTTGATTGTGATGGTATTGGTAATTTTTCTAACAAATGTCTTCATAATAAAAAGAGAAATGATGAAGCTTACTCAAATAAAAAACAAACATATAAAGGAAAAATAACCACAAAGAAAGTTTTCAAGAAAAGATTATGCACCAAAGAAGACATCTCGTCATCAAATGAAGATGAAGTCAGTGGCAGTGAGATAGAAAGAGTTTTATTCATGGCAGTAGAAGACTCTGATAAGGAAGACTCTGAAGAAGAATATGAAGAGGCATAAGTTGACTACCGAGAATAATTGTTGTGTGCCAGAGAAGTTATCAGAAGATAAAAGAAGAAAAACAAGAAACTACAAGAGAAACTAGACAAGAAAGAAGACACTCAGGAACTAGAACAAATGATCACAATTTTGAAGGTTGAAATTGAAAAAGAAAAAATAATTGAAGAAGAACTCAAAGAACAACTAGAAGGAAGAGACAGGATCATTAGAAATTTGGAAGCATAAATTGTCACATTAAGAAAGGATCTTCAAAATAAAAATATGCAGAACAACTCAAAAATTTTGAATGACATTATCAATAGTCAAAAACCTCATCATGACAAGTTCAGACTTGGATATAATCAAACAGAAAAGGGATCAATCTCTAAAACAACAGAACAAGAAACATATACGAAAAGATATTCATAAACAATCAAAGGGGATAGGCACGTCTACAAAGAAAATCACAGGGACACTCCTTCACTGAGAAGATTTAGATTTCATAATCAACAACTGACAAAAACATATAGGCCTCGGGAAGAAGAAGGATTCATAAGAGTACCTCCTTTCAAAATATATTCAACTTCCATGTATCAAGCTGTATTTTTTGGTTTATGTTATGCATGTAATAAATTTGGACATAAAGTTGTGAATTGCAGAGCTAACAACAGGAACATAAACAACTTTGAAAGTCATACACAAAAGGGTTATCCAAGAAGGCCTAGTGAAACACATAGAAGAAGTTACAATAGGTTTGAATATTTGAGAACTGAAGTGGAATGCTACAAATGTAACAACTTTGGAAACATGGAAAAATATTGTAGAATGACAGTCCCTCCTAGAGACCCAAAAAAACACAACAACAGTCACAGAAAGGAACCTCAGAAAAGGACATGGATAAGAAAGCATAATCAGTATATCAATGAAGAATGCACACTCGCTCTAAAAGCTAAGCAGAAGAAACATGGTTGGTATGTTGAAAGTGGCTGTTCAAAACACATGACAGGTGATAGAGATAGGTTTCTTACATTAAGAAAGGAAAGATATGGATCAATCTCCTTCGGAAATGATGATTCAACTAAAATGATTGGAAAAAGAACAGTCAGAATTGAGAACAAGAATACCAAGGAAAAAAATGTTCTACTAGTAGAAGATATGAAACATAATATTCTAAGTGTGAGTCAAATGTGTGACCAAGGTCATAAAGTTACTTTCGATTCAAAAAGTGTGAGATAATAAAAGAAGGTTCAGGGAAATTGATTGCAACAATTGCGAGAAATTCAAGCAACATATATGTATTAAGTGAAATTGGAAATGAAAAGTGTTGCCTAGGAAAGGAAGATGAAAGTTGGCTATGGAATAGAAGAATGGGTCACATACATTTTTATAACCTTGTCAAAGTCAGAAAAAGGGAAGCAGTTAGAGAAATTCCCCAGATCATGAAACCAACCAACACTTTATGCAAGCATTCTCAACAAGGAAAGCAAACAAAGACCAGGTTTAAATCAAAAATAATATTCAACGACAAGAACACTAGAAATTGTGCATACTGATCTAGTTGTACTAACTAAAACAAAGGTTTTAAAAGGTGATAAATACTTTATGTTATTAGTTGATGATTATACAAGAATGACTGTAGTTTTATTTCTCAGGAATAAGTCAGAAGTTTTGAAAACTTCAAGGTATACAAGGAAATGGTTGAAAATGAAATGGATTCAAGAATCAACTTCTTGAGATCTGATAATGGATAAGAGTTCACTTCAAAGGAATTTATGGAATACTGCAGCAAGCATGGAATAAAAATGCAATTCTTTGTTGCTAGGACACCTCAACAGAATGGAGTTGTTGAAAGAAAGAACATGACAGTATAGGAAATGGCTTGAACAATGCTAATGGATTCCAAATTGATAGATATCTTTTGGACACAAGCAATGCATAAAGTATTTCACATTCAAAACAAAGTAATGCTCATAAACAACACTGACAAAAATCTCTATGAGCTATGGAAAGGAAGACCAACAAATGTGAAGCACTTCAGAGTTTTTGGAAGCAAATGCTACATCAAAAGAGAAGATGGAAGAATGGAGAGTTTGACTCTTGTGTGGACAAAGGAGTACTTGTTGGTTACTCAAGTACAAGGAAAGAATACAAGTGTTACAACCTAAGATTGAACAAAGTTGTGGAAAGAATCAACGTAACCATTGATGAAACCGGTAGACAAGAATTAAAGGAAGAAGAAAAGGAATCAATGGAACAACTCTACAAAGAAGAAGAAGAAGATTAAAAATAAGTAGAAGGGGAAGATGAAGAGGATCCGACAGAAGAAGAAGAGAAAGTTTAGCAAGTGCCTCCAAAGACACCTAACAGATGAGTATAGAAGAATCACACTTCATATCAGATTATCGAAAAAAAAGATGCAGGAGTTGAGACTAGAAGAAGAATACGTTCACCAGAACAAACACACCTAGCACTCTCATATACGATTGAACCAACATTTTTGAAGAGGCCATCACGGATGAATTTTGGAGTAAGGCCATGGATGAAGAATTGGATCAAATAGAGAAAAATGACACTTGGGAATTGGTTCCAAGACCAAAGGATAAGAATGTTATCGACACAAAGTGGGTATACATGAATAAATTGAATGAAGATGGAAACGTTACAAGGAACAAAGCTAGATTGGTATGTAAAGGATATGCACAGGTTGAAGGAATTGACTTTGAAGAGACATTTGCCCCAATTGCTAGAATGGAAGAAATTCGATTGCTTTTAGCATATCCATGCTACAAAAATATTAAAGTGTATCATATGAATGTAAAATCATCTTTTTTAAATGGGGAACTTGAAGAAGAATTCTACATTGAACAACCAGAGGGATTTCAATTGTTAGAGAATGCATATTATGTGTGTAAATTAAAGAAGACCTTGTATGGTATAAAGCAGGCTCCTAGAGCATGTACTCTAGACTGGATAAATATCTACAGCAGGAAGGGTTTAGAAAAGGAAGTGTAGACAACAACCTCTACATCAAGGTAACTCAAGATAGTATTTTATTAATTGAATTTTATGTTGATGATATTATTTTTGGAAGTACTGATGATAGGTTAAGCCAGAAATTTGTAAAGGACATGCAGAGTGAATTTGAAATGTCATTACTTGAAGAACTATCCTTCTTTATGGGTCTTTAGATACGTCAAAGAAACCAAGGAATTTTTATTTCTCAAACCAAGTATATCAGAGAAATGATAAAGAGGTTCGGAATGGAAGATTGAAAACAAGTTATCATTCCCATGCAAACCAGTTGCAAGTTGAGCGAAGATGATGATTTAAAGTCTACAGATTAGAGGCAATACATGTCAATGATTGGTAGCCTACTATATGTGACAACATCTAGACCATATGTAATGCATGAAGTTGGACAGGTGGCATGATTAGCAGTGAAGAGGATTTTCAGATATCTCGAAGGAACATAAGAGTTTAGATTATGGTATCCAAAAGGAAAGGATCTATCACTTATTTGCTACATAGATGCAGATTGGGCAGGTTGGATTGATGACCGATGAAGCACCATTTGAGCAACGCTCTACTTGGGTGAGTGTTTAGTATCATGGCTAAGCAAGAAACAATCATCAATATATTTATCTATAGTCAAGGCAAAGTATATTGCAACAACAACATGTTGTACACATGTTCTATGGATGAAACAAACTCTGACAGATATACAAGTTGAGTATGATTAGTCCATTCCAATCTATTGTGATAATACAAGTGCCATCAATATCTCAAAGAACCCAACAATGCACTCTAAGATGAAGCACATTCCAAACAAGTATCACTTTCTATAGGAACAGGTTGCAGAAAAGAACATCAGAGTTGAATATGTGGGCACAAAAGAACAAGTGACAGACATCTTTATAAAACCGCTTCCATGGGAAGCCTTTGATTATCTTTGCCAGAGACTCAGAGTTATTTCTACTCCAAAATGAATTATTTTCAATGTTTATATTATATGTCTTATATGTACATGAGGAAGCACCATAAAGAGGACAGTTCATGTTGGGAGATTAGATGAGTTAGTTAGGGGGATCAGACTCGAATGGAAAGATACCTTTTCCATTGATGACAAAGGGGGAGAGATTTATCAGATGCAGAGGATAGAGGCATGGTTCCAGGGGAAGTGTTTGTCACAAATATGTAGGCATGGTTCTAGGTGGAGCATGAGTGATATGATTTCATGATTGCATCAGATTGTTTCTATCAATGCCAAAGGGGGAGATTGTTGATTAACTGGGTTGGTTGTCATTGACATCAATCATTGAAGAAAGTATGGTAGTGAATTTCAGTAGCACAAAGGTTTGGGTAATGGACCCAAGTTTGTTTAATATATAATGGTATGATTTTTTATATATTTGTAGGTAAGACTATTCTATATGGATAGTACATGTCATGTCATTTCTGGTGGTATGTGGAGTGTCACATAACTCCTCACGTTTTGAGAGTTATGGCCTTACGAAGTTGGAGGACCCTCATATGTTGGCTTGAAGCCCCAAAAGGTCAAAGAAGTCAAATTGCTTGCAAAGAAGAAATTATTTAAATACTAAAGTGAAGTGACAAAGTCAAAGAAAATTATTTAAATAATAAAGTGAAGTGACAAAGTCAAGGAGGATTATTGAAATAATAAAGTAAATGGAGAAATTTCTAAGTGGGTTAGTCCTAAAATAAGGAAATTGAGTTAAGATGGTTAAAAGGTAACCCCTTGAGGAAGCTACATGAAAGTATAAATAAGAGGCAAGGCTATCTCATTTTAATCACACTTGATAATATTGAATATATACATGTGACTGAGGTAACCAAAGGATATATAAGCCTAATTTCAGAGGGAAGGTGAAGTAAAGAAGGCCGGAATTCAAGGGAGGATAAATTCTTTTGATGATGCTTTCTAAGGTATGTTATTTACAAGCCATCTCACCATTTTCACAAGAAACTTTTTTCTAGAATGATTCAGACCGTGAAAATGGGAGGCCATTGAGGAAACATATCCAAGTAGTTGTGGTATGAATTTGAGCTTGTGGGTCTTTGTATTTTTGGATTTACACTCCGTGGAAAATAGGGTTTGTGGCTAGTCTTGAAACTAGTCTAAAACAAGTTTTTCGGGTAAAAATGTCATAACTTCTTCATAAAAGATCCAAATTCAGTAAGACCAAATGTGTTGGTTAGAGTACATTCTGTAGTATTCTGTGTAAAATTTTCATATCCATACAAAAATAATTCTGCACGGGGTATGCTCTACATGTTCACTCTCTAGAATAAGCCAGAATTCAACAAGGTATACCATTTTTGCTATAACACATTTTCTAAGAGGTTCCAAGTAGGGGGTTGGAGCCTCCTTCCAGTTGTAGCTGGAAAACAAAGGAATTTGGTGCTTCCAATGAATGTAATTCTTCAAGATATATAAGAAACAAGATTCTGTGGTTTTCTCCAGCTTTGGGTTTCCACGTAAAAACACTGGTGTACTATGTATGTGTATGATTGTTCATTTATTGTTTATTTACTCTACAAATATTGGATGATAATGATACATTGATATAAAACTTACATTATATGGTTAAAAAGGATTAGATTTCTCTATTACTGATTCACCCCCCTCTCAGTAATCCAATAGTTCGAACCATGTTCTCGCTATTGATTTTACCAATATTAGTTTCATCACTTCCTACAACATTTTAATTATATAGGATCTTAATCCATAAATTAGAACTAAAGTCACATGTCAGTGGTTGAAGAATACTATCCCATGAAAACAACCAACTAACATTTGGAGAACTTGCCACTAAGTATTCGACAAGACTACCAATTCTTCTCTAACATGCAATTCAAATCCAACCTGTGCCTTGTAGATGATGCAATTAACCCACCTAATGATAAACAACACTTTCATGATCAAGGTTAGTCATAAAATCAAGAAGGCACAAAAACACACACGTTTTCATGGTATGCATAATGAAAGCTACTGGAAACACACACAAACTTAATCATGACTGCAACATAATGTAAATTAATCAAGGTAGATTATCACTCATTAGTTATCCAGTCATGCATGGAAACCTTAATTATTGGAAATGATAGGAACCTGACTAACGACCGCAATGAGAAGGATTTGAGATGGAGGAGAACATGAGAGGCTTCAAGATGAAGGCATCTAGTTGACATGCTCTATGTCGGTGAGGGAAAGAATATAATTGTCGATACGCTCAATGTTGATGATGGGTCGATGTCTTTCTGCTAGAATACCAAATACAAGAGGGGAAAATTTGCCAACAAAAATTATTAGGTGGTCTTGTATATATATCTAGAAAGTTATGTTATTCTTATTAGGAATTGTTCACCTAATTTCATAATTACATTTAACATAAATTCCATTTATGACATATGATTAGTCCTGATGATGAATCTCAATTCGGATTCGAAACATCGATGACAAAAATGACACCAACTGTGGATTATCCGGCAATTAACCTCGAAACTACTCACCACAAAAATCTGAAAACAATTATTTTAACTTTATTACATTATTAATTAATACATTAATGAAATCATCATTACACTATCTAACACTTGGAAAATTATTTGATCATTAACACATTCCTTTTATTTAATACAATAGTTTATTTAAATTGATACTTATTTTTTATAATTTTATATGAATCTATGAAAGATTTGAAGCCAATTATTTTTCTTATTTTTTATATGAATGGTGTTCTTTTCGATGCATTGCACACAAAACAAAAGGAAAATAAGAATTGAGTTTTGGTCTCTTTCCTTAATTTCTTTCCTTGGTTGATTTTTTTTATAATATATTCAACCCCAATTTCCAAACTGAGCCTGATTCTCAAATTGTCCCCACTCTTTCATGAGTCACCTAACTCGCCTCTCAATTTTTAAAACATCCCAATACTCAAATCATGCTCCATATTTACTTCCATCTATTGAGTTTTCTCTTGATCTAGAAATTAGCCTCTATTTCCAAATCAGGGCCCTAGTTATTTACCTTTGAATTTGAGTTTTCTTTTGAATCTTGAGTTCACATTTTCTGTCTTCTTTCTTGATCTTTTCTTTTTCGAGTTCAAATTTGATTTCTTTTTTTCTTTTTACTTTTAGAAACCTTGGACTTGCTTTGAATTTTTTGAATCCTTTGTGTGAACATTGAACTAGTGTTCAAACTTTGGAAACTCCTCATGAACTTTGAAATCTTTCCCTGAATCATGATCAATCTAATTTTTTGATCAGCCCTGATCTCCAAATAAGTCCCTCTTTCCATCTTCTTTCCATTTTTATTGTCTGAATTTGGAAATATCAATTAGGGATTTCCTCCTCCAACTTATGTGTGGAGAGGCCTGATCTCCAAATAGGGTCCTCCTAGCAAAACTATTTGACTCCCCCTCTTCTCTCCCCTTCTTGTTGAAACTCTTTTAACTCTAACTTTTTGTTGAATTCTCTTTTATTTACTTTCGAACTTGATTAAGTCATTCATAAGCCTTTTCTACACCCAATTTCAAATCGAGGCCTTCTTTCACATGGTCACCTAGTCCCTTGACCCGATTTGACAATTGGACCTGATTACCCAATCGGGACCTCCCTCCTAAAAAGTAGAGTGTAATTCAAATTGTGGAAAGGTTCTTTGTAATAACTAATTTGATATTAAAGTTAGCATGTAAGATATGTGGTTAGCAACTTCCCTAGTAATGGTGCCAACATCACGTCATGCAAAGGATTACCATAATAAAATAACATGCAAAATGAAGCATCAAAATGTAGGTATGTCACTTCAGTTGTATTTTTTGCAATCATGGTTACATAGACTCACATGTCGCATATAATCTAACACTCAAGTATCCCTAATACTACACTATCATTATCCCATCACCCAAATCATATCAATGTGGAAATTGAAACCTCAACTTGGGGGGAAGTAACAAAGAGTTAGCATGAATGTAGTGATCATGAGATGACATGGTAAGCTATTTAGGAAATAGAAAAGAAGGAAACTCAAATCAAATCAACATGAGAAGAAACCATCAATTAAATTTCAATTGATGCAATATTTTCAGAGGAAAAGAAGGAATGATATCTCTTCAAACTACCCAATTGAAAAATAAAAGATGACTGAAAAAACCAAAATGTTGTGTGAACTGATAGTGGAGGTAATTGTTGGAATATGGTAAAATGAACAGAGCCATAATTTCTAAGTAATCCAAGGTTCAAACCTTAGTTTAACAAGAAGTGTGGAATTTCTAGAGGTTAACCAAGACTATCTAATAAAAGGATGAGATTAAATTTATAATAAAACATAAGTAAAATGATCCAGATGGATATCGGTGGCCAACCACCTTTTCCAACTGGCTCAAAACAGTTTTCTGACAATTTTGGCAATTTACTATTTTTAGCAGGTTTTAACTTCCAGGGCCATTTACATAGTTACGAATTTGATGAGAACTCTCTAGAGTTCAAGTTTTAAGAGGTTACATTTAATAATTGTTTTACCCTTGTTTCAAAAAGTGGTGTTACTAGTAGTGCCCTTTTTCTAGGAAGGGGGGTGTGTGTGTTAAAATTACCACATTTTGCAACCATGGTGTTAACAACCTAGTAATATTGATAACAAAAACCTTACAATCGACCCTTGAATTGAAAACATACACTAATAGAAGCACCATTCTTTTCAGAGGCTAAAATTATAACTTCATTGAAATCATGCACTTAGCAATGAGTACCATTGCAACTAGAATCGTAAAGGGTCAATCCTTGAAAGAAAAGTGGCACCCCTCTTTTTCTTAGGCCAAAATTACTACATTTTTGAAATGATGGCCTTGAAAACCAATATCCTTGTAACCAAAATCTGAAAATCAACCTTCGAATCAAAAAGAGATACTACCAGTAGGGTCCTCTATTGTCTTCAGCCTAAAATTACAATATTTTTCAAACTAT
>ML785608.1:320290-351874 GCA_009831015.1 Picea engelmannii | reverse complement strand
TGATTTGTGTTTGTTTAAAATTTATATTTCATTGTAATGTATTATTTTTTTTAATAATTTTGAGTCTTTATATTATAATAAGAGAGATTTACAAAAATCTTGTTGCTAGTTTGTTATTGGGGAAACAAGACCAACAACAATGCATCAAGATGTCTAAATTTTTATGAAATATTTGTCTTTTGAAGCTAAAAGCTTGAATATATCTGAGTCTAAAGCTATCTGCTATGCAAAAGATTGTCTATTTTGTCTTCCTAGTTTGACAACTGTGAGGTGGGATTGTGTTGTCAGACAAATCGTTATATGTGGACACAGATTGATCCCCCTAGACTCAGAAACCAAGACTAGAACAAAACATGATAGAACATATAACTTTCCCTACGTTTATGCAATAAAAAATAAAAGCTAGCAAGAGTTCACACCTTTTAATCGATGGTTGTCCTCTCTAGTTGTAGTTTCCAGCTCCGTCCCGAGACTTGTGAATGATAACCTATAAGAAGACACAATCCAACAAGAGTGAAAGCAACAATAGTATATTTTAATAAAACACATGCAAATGATCTCGAGGATAGATGCAACAAAGATAATCAAACATAAACAATCTTTGTGGGAAAGAAACTATATTGTTGTATTAACAATAATGGAAGAGATTACAACCAGAGCCTTGATGTTATGAAGCTCCTTCCAACAAGTTCATTGCTCCAATACCCACAATGAATCCATGAAATCCATCACCACCAACTAATTACTTTTTCTTAGATTGGATCTCTCAAAGCCAAAGAAATGATAACAATCTTCTAATCACAAACTAGAAGCAAAATACTATTGACCATTATTCTCCATTAACTATTAGCCTTTCCTTATGAGAGAAGGTCCCTTTTATAGATTGAAAATGAGGTTAGGATCTCCCCAAATCAGGAGTACATGTGAGATCCAAACCGATCTGATGACACCTCATATCCGAAGCTTCTCTTCTAGAAATTTCATGAATTTCATTTTTTTCACCTCTTTTAGACAATGTCGCACCCTGTAGTGGTGCAAAATGAGACACTGTCGCACCCTACAATGGTGAAAAATGCGACATTTAAGGGTGTCACATGTTGAAATGGTGCAACATGTGACACTCTCTTGAAATAGGGATTTAATGACCCTTTAACATGTTTTCCTTCTTTCAAATAAAGGTTCTTCTTCTATAATCAAATCTTTTATGCTCTGGATGATAGAGGATAAGTGAACACTGTTAGTTGCGACAAAATATTATGTAAAAGATTGAGATACTTGAACCTCCTGCGCTAAACAACAACATTAAAAAACTGAAAATCATAAAGAACTAAGTAGAGGGTTGTCCCTCATCTATAGGCACCTAGGGTTGAGACAATTCCCCTGTCAAGAGATCCGGTCTCGCCATTTTTCCAACCATCAGATTCATCTTATAGTCATGGAGCTTGAGTTGAGCCTGAATTTCATCGAGTTTTAGTAATATCTCTTTCTTATCCTCATGGAGATAAATAATGACATGAACCAACAATAGTTCAGGTGCCAATAAATATCTACAGTTTTCAGATACTAGGAGACTCGAGTCTGAGTATTTCCAGTGTGAGGGATCCATGATCCAATAGAATTGAGAACCTCCTCATTTGAAATGAAATGTCTCAGAACACGAACATCAACCTCATCCACATCAATTTCAGCTCGAATGTGGGGAGGTGTATGGACTTGGTAGGATTAGACCGAGTATTTAGTAATAGAGGCAAGTCATGAGCCAAAGCATCTCATGTTTCTACGTGATGAGGTTCCTCAAGATTGATGAGAGTGATTTCGTTGAGCCATCAGAACAGAGGAGAGAAGAGAGAGTGACAAGGGGGTGAGGGAAGGATAATCCAAAATTTATTTGTTTGTTTTTGTTGATTTGTGTTTGTTTAAAATTTATATTTCATTGTAATGTATTATTTTTTTTAATAATTTTGAGTCTTTATATTATAATAAGAGAGATTTACAAAAATCTTGTTGCTAGTTTGTTATTGGGGAAACAAGACCAACAACAATGCATCAAGATGTCTAAATTTTTATGAAATATTTGTCTTTTGAAGCTAAAAGCTTGAATATATCTGAGTCTAAAGCTATCTGCTATGCAAAAGATTGTCTATTTTGTCTTCCTAGTTTGACAACTGTGAGGTGGGATTGTGTTGTCAGACAAATCGTTATATGTGGACACAGATTGATCCCCCTAGACTCAGAAACCAAGACTAGAACAAAACATGATAGAACATATAACTTTCCCTACGTTTATGCAATAAAAAATAAAAGCTAGCAAGAGTTCACACCTTTTAATCGATGGTTGTCCTCTCTAGTTGTAGTTTCCAGCTCCGTCCCGAGACTTGTGAATGATAACCTATAAGAAGACACAATCCAACAAGAGTGAAAGCAACAATAGTATATTTTAATAAAACACATGCAAATGATCTCGAGGATAGATGCAACAAAGATAATCAAACATAAACAATCTTTGTGGGAAAGAAACTATATTGTTGTATTAACAATAATGGAAGAGATTACAACCAGAGCCTTGATGTTATGAAGCTCCTTCCAACAAGTTCATTGCTCCAATACCCACAATGCATCCATGAAATCCATCACCACCAACTAATTACTTTTTCTTAGATTGGATCTCTCAAAGGCAAAGAAATGCTAACAATCTTCTAATCACAAACTAGAAGCAAAATACTATTGACCATTATTCTCCATTAACTATTAGCCTTTCCTTATGAGAGAAGGTCCATTTTATAGATTGAAAATGAGGTTAGGATCTCCCCAAATTAGGAGTACATGTGAGATCCAAACCGATCTGATGACACCTCATATCCGAAGCTTCTCTTCTAGAAATTTCATGAATTTCATTTTTTTTCACCTCTTTTAGACAATGTCGCACCCTACAATGGTGAAACATGCAACATTTAAGGGTGTCACATGTTGAAATGGTGCAACATGTGACACTCTCTTGAAATAGGGATTTAATGACCCTTTAACATGTTTTCCTTCTTTCAAATAAAGGTTCTTATTCAATAATCAAAGCTTTTATGCTCTGGATGATAGAGGATAAGTGAACACTATTAGTTGCGACAAAATATTATGTAACAGATTGAGATACTCAAACCTCTTGCACTAAACAACAACATTAAAAAACTAAAAATCATAAAGAACTAAGTAGAGGGTTGTCCCTCATCTATAGGCACCTAGGGTTGAGACAATTCCACTGTCAAGAGATCCAGTCTCGCCATTTTTCCAACCATCAGATTCAGCTTATAGTCATGGAGCTTGAGTTGAGCCTGAATTTCATCGAGTTGTAGTAATATCTCTTGCTTATCCTCATGGAGATAAATAATGACATGAACCAACAATAGTTCAGGTGCCAATAAATATCTACGGTTTTCAGATACTGGGAGACTCGAGTCTGATTATTTCCAGTGTGAGGGATCCATGATACAATAGAATCGAGCACCTCCTCATTTGAAATGAAATGTCTCAGAACATGAACATCAACCTCATACACATCAATTTCATCTCGAATGTGGGGAGGTGTGTGGACTTGGTAGTATTAGACCGAGTATTTAGCAATAGAGGCAAGTCATGAGCCAAAGCATCTCATGTTTCTATGTGATGAGGTTCCTCGAGATTGACGAGAAATATTTCCTTGAGCCATCGGAACAGAGGAGAGAAGAGAGAGTGACGAGGGGGTGAGGGAAGGATAATCCAAATCCAAGTGGAGGAGACATAGGAGAATTTAAATAGGGATGAGAAAAGGAGAAGAAATGTGGTGGGACCAAATTCAAAGGGAAGCATGGATAAAATAGTTGTCCATCGACTCGGATAATGAGTAATGGTAGCGATAATAAAAGGTGAAATAAAGGCTGGTAAATGGATTGATTTCAATAGGAATACCCATAACGAAATGTAGGATCCAAAGTACATACCAGATTGGAGAAAGGTACCATTGGAACTTCATAAAATAAGAGCGATTGTGATAGCCTTAAAGAGCCAGGAGTCGAGCAGTACACACATGCGAGGTATGGTTAGTATGCATGTGGTGAATTTATAGAGGTAAGTGAAGGGTGGCAGATGCCAACGGGCAGAGGAGACATGTGGCAGTCTATCTCGAATGGTGACCTATGGCTTGTCTCTTCCCTGTCACCCTATATGAGCAACATTTCATTGTACAATGTTAATTTAGAGTTTGTTATATATAAATATATATAGTTTGCATAAATTTAATGGGTGTTCTTTAATTTCTTAATGGTATATTGATTTTTATATATTTGTATTGAATCCTTTTATTATTTATTTTTAAAAAAATTATATTTAAAAACAATGTTAATTTTTTTATTTAATTTTAAATTATTTTTAATATACATCAGTTATAATAAGTTTAAAACAAAGTAATTATGTTATATGATTTAAAACTAGTTATTTTGGATACCCTAATTTGAAAGTTTAGAACAACTCCATGTAAAATCTATTCTTAAATGTGATTTCAAAAGCTCACATATGTTATAAGGTGGAGCAACCCAATTGATGGTCATAAAGTTCCAAAAATCAGTAGGTTAAAATTCTATGAAATGAAGGTTTTTTGGCTATTTTTTCCAGGGACATTTGCTCCAAATTTTGTAGAAAATTGATAAATCCACATATTTGAGTGATTATTTATGTATAATTCGAATGCCCCAGGGGTTTTTCAGCATGCTGAATTCATTTCTACTTTCAAAATTGAATTTTAAACAACAAAAAATATTGATTTATTGCAGATTTATATTGCCACATTCAGACTAAAAAAATCATTTAGTAGCCCTTCTAAAACCGACCCATTTAATACAAATTCAAATAATTCATACCTACACGTATTGTATATATTTAAAATAGTCGTTGGTGTAAAATCATATGTATTATCATTTAAAGTAATGCCTACTTCTGTCAAGTAATTAGGGTTTGTTGCATCTTTGGCATACCTACTGTGTTGTAAACTCATACCTACTGTATTGAAAATTTATACAAACAACTATATGTTAATTAGGGTTTGTCTTCAATTTTATTATAGTAACTATAAGATATATAAAGTATTCAGTTTTATTATAGTAACTATAGGAAATAGACTATGTGCAACATCAAATGTTTGGCCTCAATCTAGTTTGGTCCATAAATATGAAGGACAATTCATTACCCTCGAATGAATAACTTAATTATGGTATGTTTTTATTATGCTTATACAAAGAAAGTGCTCTAGGGGAGACTTTCAAATGGTGGAATCATAATCTAGCATCATATAAACATTAGCAATTTTTATTTAAAAATGGACAGAACAATTTACTATACAATTCATGAGGCAGTCAAGAGGAATATAGTTCAACCTTCTTGCATAGAAATATACCCATTTCTATACAAACATGATTAAAAAAGGTTTCATGGTGCTTAAAGATTCTCATATTTTGAACATTGTGTGCCTATGCATAATCATTTAAAAAATAAAAAAAACAACTTGCCATAACATAAACATTACAATAAAAAAATGAAAAAACCCACTTGCCATAACATAAACATTACAATTGAAAAAAAGAGTCTACTCATTTTTTTTTGCAGCTCAAGTGTTTTTATCCCTCCAAATTAGTATTTGTTCGTCTTTTATGAGAGATTACCTCAATAATTTTTTTGTATGCCAATCTTTGCTTATGAACCATGGCCGTTGGGTGAAAGTGTCCTTGATAGGCTCTAAGATGTGTAGTCCAGTTACTCTGGGGTTCAAAATCGCGTTGCAAAAACTAGATTCGGTGCAACATCTGTTTAGTATTTTCAATTGTATCACTCAATATTGAAGTCATTGTTTATAGACCTATGCTTATTAAGATGGAATTATTGTGAGAGTTGAACTTTGGGCCTCCACCTATGATGTAGGAATTTCAAATCTATAGTAAAATGTATACAATATTGGGAGAACTCATGACTTTTACACTTCTTATCATTCGATTGGAACTAATAGAAAAACTATCATCATATATTTTTGTTATGCTAGTGAAGTGTACTCAAACGTCAAATTACTCATTGTCTTACAAGGAAATATTAGAACAATTCACAATGTTCATTTATGATTTTAAGGTTTGAATCGAAATTCAAACAATAATGATAATTTATTTATATGTAAATCTGAACAATGGTTTTAAATATAAAATCTAGAAGTGTGGTGAGCTAAAGCCTTGACATTATACAATGGTGTAACCTAATTGACATGTTTCTTTCTGCAACCTTCCATGTTACAGCCCACACACTACCATCATAAATACCATACTCTTCTTCAACATATGATGATCAAAATACAAGCATTATTCATAAACATGGAATTGTCAAGAACAAAGAAAATGAGAGCAAGTATATTGAGCCTGTGTCTACTCAACAAAGCTCTCAAACCACTGCAAATATGCTAAACATGATGAGGAAACCCTAGTTTTATCAGATGCAGAGGAGAAGTTTGAAGGAAGCCCGCAATTGAGCATAACAGTTGTCAAGGTTCCAAAAGAAGAAGAAAACTTGGATCTAAGAAAATTAGTGGATATCAAGAGAGCACTGAAAATAAGGAAAAAATATGTAATATATTTTAAGGGAAGAGGGTAGAGGATTATTCATATTAATGAAAAGAATGCTAATAAAAATCATAAAATCGACCCTCAGACCTACAACAGCCAGATCTGTGGTTGAGATTGGTTTTAATATTATGATGTAATATTCAAATTCCAAACCATAGTCAGATTTCAAACAAATAACAGGTGCATTCTATAACATTGTGGGTCTTCCAAAGGTCGGGTCCAAGGTCGGGTCCACCACCGCGCTTTATAACCTCCGCAATGAATACAGGTCGTTCGATTCTAGATCGGATTTTAAACACAACTCAACACTATATTGGATTTGAATTACGGGTATAGGTCCCGATGTTAACCTGTGTGCATATACCTTCACAAAAATAGACTATGATTGTCGATCTTAGCCCTAGATCGATTCTTAAGACACACTATTTCAAACATATAATTACTCCTGGTTTTACTGTACTAAACAAAGAAATTATAATTGAAAGAGATCTTATATTTCAGACTGAAATCTCAAAACACACTTGTAGTCTCGTTCTCGATGAATTTGATGGAAATTTTGTAGATTTATATATGATTCATGAAGTAATCAATTGATCATATACACACAATGAACTTTGGGGATGAAGAATTTCAGTCTAACCTTTTAATCTATCTATTTGACAATGAGAAATTTGCCAATTTCATCCTTATTCCAATTCCAACTGATCCCCCTGAATGCAATAGCCTCGATGGGATTAAATAAAAATAAATTTTCTTTCTCAGATCCACTAAAATTGGATCGAGCACCTTATTCAACCCTAGATCCTACAATCTAGCCTAAAAATCAAAACAACTTCTATCTTTGTTACAAAGAAGGAGTCGAAACCCTTGTTGTATTATTCGATTTGACTTCTAAATTTAATTAAAATAGAAAAAAGAATGAAGAGAACCAAATCTCTTTGGTAAACTTGACTTCAACTTCAAATCCAATGATGTTTTTTTCTTTGAGCTCATGCTCCCACATCAAAATCCTGAGGTCATAAAAATTCAGGAACTCATGTTCATGAGTTCTTCTATAGTACTACCACTTTTCTGTATGAGTGCAATAGTTACCCAAGTAGCATCTTCCAATGGATGATCCTTCCACTTCACCAAGTACTCATAGTACTCTTTCCCTCTCGTCTTCTTCAACACTCTGGTATCCAAAATTCTTTCCATCTGCAACTTCTTCTTTGTAGGAATTTGTTTATGCCAATTTACTTGTTGTCTTGTGTCTTTGTCCAAATCATTTGATGACTATTCTTCTTTAGGTTCCACATATGAATATAAATCTACTACATTAAATATGGGAGAGATTCCCATGTCTTATGGAAGTTCAATCTCATAAGCATTGGCTGAAAATTTTCTCAAAATCTTGCAAGGCCCAATATTTTTAACCTTCAGTTTGTTATATGTGCCTCTAGGAAATATTCCTTTCCTGAAATGTGCTAATACTAAATTTCCTTCTTCAAAAAAAACTCCCCTTCTCTTCAAATCTTCTTTCTATTTGTACTTGAAATTATTTTCATGTAACTATTCTTTAACTTTTTCATGCAACATTTGCATATCTGAAGCAGAATCTTCTGAATTTATGCTTCTCTTCTCCATCTGTCCCAAATATTTGAGCTCAAACACTCCTCTTGGGTTCACTCCATAGACAATATTAAAAGGACTTAACCCTATATTTCTTTTGGGTGAGTCATTATAAGCAAATTCAGCCGGTGGTAAAGCTAAGTCCCACTGATTAGGATGTTCACTTACCAAACTTATCAATATATTACCCAAAATTTTGTTTGTAACTTTAGTTTGACAATCTGTTTGAGGATGGTAGACTGAACTAAAGTTAAGACTTGTCCCCAATTTCTTCCATAGTGTCCTCCAAAAGTGTCCAACAAACTTAGTATCTCTGTCTGAAACAATACTAATAGGAAGACCATGTAGTCTTACTACTTCTTTAAAAAATAGAGTTGCAATATAAGTTCCATCACTAGTTTTAAAACATGGTATAAAATGCACTATTTTAGAAAATCTATCTACCACAACAAAAATTGAATCATTTCCTCTTTGATTTCTTGGCAATCCCCCCAAAAAATCCATACTCGCATCATCCCAAGGTCTTTCTGGAATTGGCAGTGGCTGATATAAGCCTGTGTTCTAGTGTCTACCTTTCGCATGCTCACAAATTTTGCATCTTCCCACAAATTTTTGAACATCAGTCCTCATTCTTGGAAAATGATAAAAATTACTCAACTGAGCATAAGTTTTTTCATTGCCAAAATGACCAGCAAGTCCTCCACTGTGCTTTTCCTGCAATAAATTCTCCATCATTAAACATTTTGGAATGCACAATTTAATTCCTTTGAACAACAATCCTTCTTGCAGCATGAAATCCATCCATGGACTTCTATCTCTCAAAATCAGATTTTGATATGCTTTATGTTGTTCCAGAGTTTATACTCAAGGCTTGGGACTATCGAGTCTAGGCATCCGAAAAGAGGGTTTATGATATAAAGAAGAAGAAAACAACTCTTTAAGAGGAAAAGGAGCTAGGGTTGATTTCTGAGTTGTCTTTGTCTAGCTTCCAATTGTTCCTAGACACTAATGTCCTGCTCAATGGCCACCTATGAGCTCAATTTGGGGCAGCTCATCTTCAATCTTTCCCTTGCCAAACCTTGTCGAATGCAACTGTAGATTCGACTTTATTAACCACTTATCTATTTGGGCGATGTCGAGTTGTTTCAATTGAGAAATTTTGAGCCGGTCTTCATTCCAACTCTCCTTGATATGTAGTTGATTCCTTACAACATTTATCTATCCTAATAGCCTAGGAAAATCGCCTTTACCAATGCCCAGTGTTTTTGCATCTAGTTGATCAAATACTTCTTCACATTCCCTCTTAACTTCTCTTACCATCTTCCTACTTTTGGCAATATTAGTCTCCCATGAATTTAACATGATATCTCCCCTGATATGTTCATCTACAGTCATCTTTGGGATTGTTGGTACTTCCTCTCTGGCCGAAAAACACCACTTCCTTTTGAAAAGAAACATGAGCTTTTGTGGCCTCCTTTTCCTTTAAAACAATGTTATCTAGTGAGTGTCTTATTTCCAAGTAGTAGTTTTGGACGATTTCTATTTTGGAAAGCATGTCCTATTGTTTTGCTTGTAGCTTCTCATGCACCTCTAGTACTTGGGCTTGAAATGTTGTTATATTCACGACTTGTCCTTAAGCAGACTTCAACTCAACCTGTAGCTGTCTCACTAATTCTTCCTGACGAATAACCTATACTTGACTTATTTTCATATGCTTGTTTGCTTCATCTAAACTAGATTTCAACAATTGCATTTCTTGTTTGTCAGTGGTCCTGGCATTTTCAACTCTTTTATTTACCTACTCTCAAATATTATTTTATGTGTGCCTTATTTGGTCCTGCAACTGAGCTATCATTTGATTTTTTTGCTTCAGCCTTCTCTTCAGAGAGTCAACTAAGAATAAATTGGTAGTTGCCAAGGCTCCCATAGAGCCCACTACTTCTGTGGCAAAGTCTTCCTCTTATAGGTTTTTCCCATCTACGAGCACTCTATGTTTCTTCACCATTGTTCCTTCTCTCAGATGCATTTCCTGTTTTAATATTGTCTTCCTCTTCTTACTGAAAACAGTAGTCAGAGGAGGGTATATCTTCTCTAGATATAGGAGTAAGGTTAGTTGCATATATGACTTGCAGAAGGGGGTTTCCAAAAGTTGACTCTATAGGAGTTAATGATGTAATAGTGCTGCCCAATTTTGAAGATTTAGTTTCTCCTGTTGTTTTGGGGATATCAATAGGGATATTCGATGATGAAGGTGGAATCGTTTGATTCAACTTTGAAGGAGTCTCATATTTAGAACTTGTTTCAGACCCTGGATTCTTTGATTGTGAAGTTTCTTCCTTTTGCGAAGATGCTTTAGTGTTCTTCATTTTTTCTCCTAGAGTCTCTTTATAATGGGCCTTTGATCTGAAACATGGGGGAGTATTCTCTTGAGTTGGAGGAGTGGTTGTTGATTCTCCCTATGGTATCTTCGACAAACCAATTCGCCTATGCTTCTGGAAAGTCATAAAACTGGTTTGTAGGTTGGGTGATAATTCCCGAACTCTGTCTAATACTTCTTCATAGTTCCTGGCTCCCTTGAACATGTCATCGCAGGGAGAAACCTCATGTTCGTACATTTTCATGTTGCAGTGAGTAAGGTGATTTCCTACAACTTGATAAGGGTCATGTTTTCTAAGTTCAAGGTCTACTAATTTGATGTCATCCAATGCTGCAACTTCAACCTTGGAATGACCAAAATTAAGCAGTGAACACTTCCCAATATGTATAGGAAAAAGCAACCATAAATTCTTTTAAGATGCTTTCAATTCAGTGTCGATGCCACCTGTTACTATTTGGTAAGCCACCTCCCTGCACACCAGTCTGTCGGGGAGGAATTTCAGAAGTGCGTGAGGAGGAATCGAGCACCCGAAAACCCTGACATAGGAAAAAGCCTCTTCAATAAAACAATCTGTGATCCCCCTGAGATTTCCCATGATTTTCTCTGAAATACGAGGGGTGCATAGCCATAAAAAATTTGTGGCAGAGGTATCACTACGTAGTGACAGATTTTGTAAAATAAGTCTTTAACATTCTGCTCCCATAGCTTAGAATGATAGACATGAATGGCCTCCTCAGAGGCTGGGTTCCAACTCCAGATCATCAAAGGGAATGGAGTCATGTAACAAACCGCATACATAATATAGGCATACACGTAAAAAGATTCAGGTCACCCTTTCGACTTAGCTGTTTGGTACTCTACAACCTCACTAGCTATATTGTTGGATAAAAAATTTCCCCAATTAAAACTGTAACCCTCGACTACTTCGTGTATAAGTGGCACCCATCCTACCAGAAAATGGGTAGGGATCTTCCTCCCGAAGAGTCTACATATCATCAGGGCTATATAAACTATGTATTTGTTTAACAAATTTGTGGCATAACTGGCATGGGTATCGACTCTAAACCTTGTTGGAATTCCCCACCAGTCTTTGATTATATTTGGATATGTTTGATCAAATTTTGTGCACTCCTTTCTTTGAAATTTTTCTATGAATTAGGGATTATAAATGTATTTATAATTAGGGGGTAGTTTGTACATTACTTGGATGTTCTCGGGTATGAATGAGCCGATGATGACCCCTTCGCTGTTTTGAATGCTCCTTGTCAGAACATCGATTTTCTCTAAAGACCAACATACCATGTCATTATACGGCATGAGTCTCAGTCATGTGACTATTTTGTGTAGCTCAAAATTGGCTATGTCTCTGAGTTTATTTTCAGTCCTTTCATTCCTAAAATCGTTGGGGCAATTCCTAATATCATAATCCAAACTCTCAAAAATTTGCCTCCAAGATTTGATTGAATCCACAACATGTGGCGTATTGTCTGATACCACATCTCCATTCGGATTTGAGCTTCCACCTACTTCTTCACTCTTATTAGGTTCTTTTCTGGGTGCCATGGTGTCTGTGCTAAATAAAAACCTATTGCAGAGAGGAAATGCATGAGCTCTTATGAATATAACTCACTCCTAGTCTAAAAGTGAGAATGAAATTCAAAATAATAGACCTTTATTTACCTCTAACTTGTCTTAAATTTATCGTACCAATGTAGGAAATAATAATTAAATTCTTTAATAGAGATGGTATGCCTGGAGATACGCACTCTATGTTCAAAATATCTTCATTAATCCGTTATAGAGACTGCTACATATCGACGTTTCAACACTGCAATTTCGAAAGGAATGTCATTGAAAACTCTTGAATAGCGAAACATGAAAAGCTATTCATTATCATTAATCCCGCTTTAAAGTTAAGCTAATCTGTGTTTAAGTGCTTAATTCTTTCAGGTTTTCATGTTTCAAAGTTTCGAACATCATGTCCCCAAGAGGTATGACACAAGAAAATCCTGAATCACGAACCCGCAACGAGATTTATTTAGGCACTAACCACTTATCTTAACCTTTTAATTAATCACAATCAGGGATTAGTCTTTACTTTTTAGGAAATGGAGTATCGAGACTTTGATAACTTTTGACGCGAGAAACCCCGAATAGGGAAATCATGATGGGATTTATTAACTGTCAATCATTTTTTAGCTCCTAATTAAGCGTGATTAGACCGTAAGAGTTCAGGGTTTTGGATATTGCGAACTCAAATTTTATAGCATGTGAGAATCGAGAAATCGCGAAATCGTGATGGGATTTATTAAACCTTTTTTTTAAATCTTTAATAAACATGGCACTAGCTTTTAACACTTTCGTTAATTTGGGAATCGGTGACTTGAGGAGGCATTTGACATTGACTCATTGTATTTTACGAATTGTCGACTCCCGAAAATTCAAGATAAGCTTTCATTTAAGATTGATTTGTTGATAGAAAGGTGACTCCATAATAAACCTTTTGGATAAAAGAATGTTCCCTTTAGTCTTAAGTAAAAAAAAAAAAAGGATAATGTTCCAACATAGGCTCCATCTAGGGATCTCATTTCCCTGCAGGACGAGAAGAACAGTAGACCATGTGCCTTTATTGGGTAAATGGAGTCATTAGTTTGTTTCTGCGAAACTTGTTCAAAAGGAGGGTGCAGGAGAAAAGGGGGGTTTCATCCTTATCTTTGAAAGCTTTCAAAACTTAACCGCTTTCTAATCTCAATTTTAGGCTATTTGACTTCTCACTCCTGATATCGACTTTTGGTCTGCTCAGGATAATCCAAACAACCTCAGGAATTTTCACAGGTTCAGTTGATCTTGCTTGCCTCAAGATGAAGTAATTTTAATGTTTTTAATCAGGGAGTCCTGCACGAACTAGGGATGTAGATATGGTTTAAAAAAAAAAAAAAAATAATTACCAGAGAACAGTACAATTCATTTATAACAACCTTACATATATCTTAGACATTGCTTCACTGCCAGTGAGCCTATTCAGTACCCCGATGAAGTTATCTGATTCCCTTTATTGAATTTCCTTTCACCACTTCAAATTGTAACTTTGCATTTAAATGCTGAGATGAGGGAAATCATTTCATGAATTTCCTTTCTTCATCTCTTTTTTTTGGACTAGATGGGGGCAATCAATTTTTGAATTTACTTTTTCTTGACATGAAGTGGGGAAATCAATTAGTATAAAGTATTCCATGGATGATATCTGTGTATAATTTTGCAATAGAGGTCTATCAACTCACTTTGATTACTCTGGATCAGTTTCCTTTTGACCTTCATAACATCTTAGTCTGCAGGAAAAATTATGGGAGAAATTTATTTCTAGGAACCTTCTTTTGAGCAACCCTAAAATCCTAGAACCTGTGAAAAGAACTAAGAGAGTTAGGATTAACCTATGCATATATTAGTTTAGTAAGCGTTTGAGGGGTCAAGAGGAATTTTCCTTTCTTCTAAAGATTCGTTTGTCAGCTTTCAGAGCTAAAGTGTAACCTCTCTTTCCTCTGTGGAGATCATGGGAAGGCATCTGGGGTTTAGGAGAAAGAAACATGGGCTAGAATGGGATGACAAAGAAGGATTAGAATTTCATAAACATAGTTGTAGTAACACAATTATGACTCTTGGAACCCTCTCTTTGAGGTCACTTTACTTCTCCTGTTTATTTTGCTTATTTTTGTCTTATCCAGAGGAATATTTTATGGTCCATAGAAAACTTCATTCTTTTGATGATGCATCAGGCGAATATGTTCATACTGATGAGACCGTTGTTGCACCTAGGTGATATTCATTTTAAATATAGATATTTCGGGAATTCATACCTTTGTCTTACCATTTTGTTATCATCTTAGCAACTTATTTTTGATCACCTATTTCGGGAGAATCAATTTTCCGATACACGACCATTCATTTTCTTCTTTTTGATGTTTGGGTTGTAGACCAGAATCATGCAAGAAGCCGATATGAAGAGTATCATGGTTTTACAATTTGTGGGATTCAGTGTATTGAACATTTCATATCTCTATTCCTAGGAGATCACTAACCTATTTTATTTGCAGTGAGAGTAAAACTTATCGAAAAACTATAAAAATAGAAAACACAAACTAGTATATACAATGGAATTTTGGAAATTGTTTATTACATATAGTGCTTCAGATACGCCTGTTGATAGGGTCATTGAGGATTTTTCCGTCGAAATTTTCTAATAGAAATGAGTTCTTCCCTTCAGAAGCTGGGAATTTGAATGGTCCATATCAAATATGGTCAAATTTTCCATGTTTTGCTGAGTCTTCCCTCCTAGCATCCCATCTCAAAACCAAGTCACAAGGGAGGAATTCCCTATCTTTAGCCTTCCAATCAAACAATGCTTTCATGTTGTCTTGATATTTTTGCATCCTTTCATCCACCTCAGCCCTATTCTACTGAAATTCAATCAGTTGATTTATTCTTCTTGTGACATGGTTTGGTTCTTCTTTTTCATCTTGCCAAAGCTTCATCACAAGTAGAGCCAGGTTTATGGGTAATACCATGTCAATCCCGTATACCATTTGGAATGGAGAAGTGCCAATCAACTTCTTGGTGCCTATCTGGTTTTCCCACAGGGCGTACTTCAAATGCAGATGCCAGGATTTTTTATTTTCGTTCAACACCTTCTTAATTATGGTAATTAAGCTTTTATTTGACGATTTTGCTAGCTCGTTCAACCCCCATTGTTGGAATGAAGCTTTTGTTTTAACCAGGACGAGAGGTAGTGCTAGGAGTTTCTGCTTGCCTACAAACAATTGGCATGAATCGCATGATTTGAATTTGGCGCTTACATGTGGGAATAATTTAGGCCAATAATATCCCACTCTCAAGAGTTTATAAGCCTTTTCTCTCCATGCATGATGCCCTCTGCACACCCCTTTGTGGAATTCATTTATGACTTTTTCGGTCTCAGATTCGATTAGGCAAACCAGTAGAAAACCCAGAGGGTCTTTCCAACACAATTGGATTTCTAAAATATAGTACTTCACCACATGCAGTTTCAACGTTCGAGCTTTGGATGTAGCCATATCACTTGGACATTTCAAGGTGAGAAGATATGATACTATATCTTTGTACCACAACAAAGTTGTAAATTTTTCTTCTATATTGGTTGTAGTTACTTGGTCGTCGAGTTCGTCCATATCCAAACATCCTTCATACTCTTGTAGATTATTTATATTGAGCACTCTCAAATTTGATTTGGCTAGTAGCTTAGCCAAACCTTGTCCTTTCACAAGCTTTGTTGGTTTCACCTCTAAATCGAATTCTTGAATCTTAGCAAGACATGGACCCCTCTTCCCGTCGCTATCAAGTTGGACCAATATATCCTTAATGGAACTGGTGGGTACATATGAAATTATATTGCAGTGTAACACGTAGGTTCTGAAGGCCTTTAGTTCCTTCACCATAGCGTATGTTTTCTTTTCCATTATGTCGTATTTCAATCCTGTGTCTCTGAGGCTTTTACTGAAGAATGCTATTGGTTTCTCAAAACCTTCTTCATTCTTTTGTAGAAGTACTGCTGCGATTGTGTGTTTGTATGGAAATGAGAAGATAAAAAATTCCTTGAGATAATCAGGGCTTGTCAGTACAGGTGCTTCACCTATAATTTTCTTGATGTGCGCAAACGATGCTTTAGCTTTGGCCGTCCACTTAACTTTGTTGTTCTTCTTGAGCATATCTGTAATCAATTTCACGATTTCAGCGAAGTTCGGGATAAATCTTCTCAAAAAAATTATTTTTCCTAAAAACGACTAAATTTCTTTTATATTTCTAGGAATATTTATAGTGTCTATAGCTTCGACCCTTTCAGGATCAATTTTAATTCTGTCATGAGACACAATATGGCCCAAAAGTTTAGCTTATTACATTGCAAAGTGTAACTTCTTGGGATTTAAAGACAAACCGAATTTACGACATTTCTTTAACGTTTGCTTGATATGTATTAGATGGTCTTCATCAGATTTAGAAAAAATGGTCAAATCATCCAGATAGATAACCATGAATTTATCTCTTTCACCGACGAAGGTGATATCCATAGCCTGGAGGAAGGTAGCACCTGCATTCATTAAAAAAAGGGCATTTTATCATGCATAAATGTACCCCAAGGGGTGGTGAAGGCTATTTTTTCTTTATCGTGCTTGCTAACGACAATCTAGTTGTAACTAGAGAAGCCATCGATCATGGACATCCTATTTGCTCCAACTACTTTTTCTAGGACATGGTCCATTTTGGGTAGCAGTTAATTGTCATTAAGAGATGATTTATTTAGATTTCTAAAATCTACACATAGTCTGATTTCTCCGCTCTTCTTCCTGACTGGGACCAAGTTGTCTACCCACTCAGAGTACCGAAGTGGTACAATTATTTTGGCATCTAGGAGTTTCTTTACTTCCCTTTCGACCACAGGAAATAATATGGGATTTATTTGCCTAAGCCTTTGCCTGAAAGGCTTAACGCCTGGCTTTAAGGGACTCTTTTGTTCGATCACCATGGTGTCATAAGTTCTCAGCTCATCGTAAGACCACGAAAATATGTCTTTATATTGCTCGAGTAAATCTGCATATCTACCTTTTGTCCCGGGAGGAAGATATTTTGATATTTTTACTATTCTAGGCTCTTCCTTGGTGCCTATATTGCAATCTTCAACATCCTTCGGTTGAGGCTACAATGTAGATTTTAATGGTATATCATTATGGTCAAATAATATTTTTAGGGTAATTAGACCTTTAGGGATTTGGTTATTTTTTAGTACCAACAAACGATGATTCACGATCTTGTCTTGGAACTCTTGAGGATTTTCCCCTTCTTGCGTGATCCAAGTATGGTCATTCTAGTTTTCTTGGTCGATGTGCATTTCGGTGGAGTCTTCCACCATTTCAGAAAATTATTCCACCATTATGAGTCTCGTCCATGTGGCTATTTTGTGCAGCTCAGACTCGGCTATGTCTCTGAGTTTATTTTCAGTCCTTTCATTCCCAAAATCTTCGGGGCAATTCCTAATCTCATAATCCAAACTCTCAAAAATTTGCCTCCAAGATTTGATTGAATCCACAGCATGTGGTGTAGTGTCCTATACCACATCTCTATCCGAATTTGAGCTTCCACCTGCTTCTTCACTCTTCTTAGGTTCTTTTCTGGGTGCCATGGTGTCTGTGCTAAATAAAAACCTGTTGCAGATAAGAAATGTCTGAGCTCTTTTGAATATAACTGGCTCCTAGTCTGAAAGTGAGAATGGAATTCGAAATAACAGACCTTTATTTACCTTTAACATGTCTTAAATTTATCGTACCGATGCAGGTGATAAGAATTAAATGCTTTAATGGAGATGGTATACCTCGAGATACGCACTCTATGTTCAAAATATCTTCATTAATCTGTTATAGAGACTTCGACATATCGTCGTTTCAACACTGGGATTTTGAAAGGAATGTCAATGAAAACTCATGAATAGTGAAACATGAACAACTATTAATTATCATTAATCCCACTTTAAAGTTAAGTTAATCTGTGTTTAAGCGCTTAATTCTTTCAGGTTTTCGTGTTTCGTAGTTTCAAACATCGTGTCCCCAAGAGGTATGACACAAGAAAATCCCGAATCACAAACCCGTGATGGGATTTATTTAGGCACTAACCACTTGTCTTAAACTTTTAATTAATCACAATCATGCATTAGTCTTTACTTTTTGGGAAATGGAATATTGGGACTTTGATAACTTTTGATGCGAGAAACCTCGAATCGTGAAATCACGATGGGATTTATTAACTATCAATCATTTTTTAGCTCCTAATTAAGCGTGATTAGACCGTAATCTTTCAGGGTTTTGGATATCGTGAACTTGATGTTTATAGCATGTGAGAATCCCGGATCGCGAAATCGCAATGGGATTTATTAAACCCTTTTTTGAAATCTTTAATAAATGTGGCACTAGCTTTTAACACTTTCATGAATTCAGGAATCTGTGACTTGAGGAGGCATTTGACATTGACTCATTGTATTTTACGAACTTCCGACTCCCAAAAATTCAAGATAAGGTTTCATTTAAGAACGATTTGTTCATACAAAGGCGACCCCATAACAAACCTTTTGAATAAAATAATGTTCACTTTAGTCTTAAGTAAAAAAAAAAAAAAGGATAATGTTCCAACACTTCATATGCTTCCCTAAAATCTGCATCTTCAGGGTACATATCTTTGAGATGTTCTAATCCAAGAACACTCACCTGGAACTCCTGCAAAACCAAAAAAAAATTTCTTTAGCATTAACCCCCCCCTAACTGTGTTCTATCTTAGGGATCATTTGCAATCCCAAGTCGCCAGGGTTAGCATTTCTGCAAGATTTTTCCCTAGTTCCCCATGAAGAAACACTCTCCTAGACATACGACGCATGAACATTACTGTATTGACACCATCGAGAAAATATAATCAATTATTTTTCTTTCGGTTATGTCGTTCAATGACATTGTTCCCTAAAATTTAGTAATAGTACACTTATCTAGAGATCTAGTAACCACAATTTCCAATTTCAGTAATTTAAGGGACAACAAGGATCCATCCAACTTCTTGGAATCAAGATCTATCCAGGAGATTGATAATTAATTCAGTGATATAGTCACATAATATGGCGTAATTATAACCAACTAATATACAAGTAAATTAACCCAATCCATTCATAATGCTTGCTAATTCATTCAGTGATACAATCACATATTATGGCATAATTATAAACAACTATTATACTAGAAAATTATCACAATCCATTCATAATGCTTTCTAATTCATTCAGCGATACAGTCACATATTATGGTGTAATTAAAAACAACTAATATACACAAAAATTAACACAATCCATTCATAATGAGAGTACCGTAACCAGAGAAATTTCTTGTTGATGTTCTTCGGCAGCTGGCGCTCCTCCTTGCTCTTGCTTGCTAATCGTTGGGACCTTATTGGTACCTCCCATCCAACACTAGGGGTATTCTTCTTCCCCCTGATCCCCCTGAGACACAAAGGGGACACACACACAAACCAAAGAAAATATATCTCCTAGCTCATCTCACAAGGTCAAGCTACCATTTTCAATTCGAGCTAGGTATCCCAACTCCCACAAGAAAAATCCGTCAAGAAATATTCCAGCAGCGTAACCTTATGCATACCAATTGTGATCCATTCTCCTTCTCTGCCATTTATTTTATAAAGTTCTCATAGTGACCATTTTCTAAATCCATGTTAGATTCTTTTTATAAAATATTTACTAGGAAATACTCTCCCCCATACTGTTGTCACCCGATTCCTTAGTTGCACCAGAAATTCATTTAATTAATTAATTTAATTTGCCAATTTCCCTCACCCACCTAAAAGCATTCCTAAAAATGCTCCTTGATGTCCCTTTATTCCCTCAATTTTCTTTAATGACCGACGCCTTTCTTAAATCTTAGTTGAGTTTTATTTAGGAAAGTTCTCTAGACCATATCCATTTCTATGTTCCACATTCCTTTGCATTTAATTTTCCCTTTTCTTTCTAAGTTCCAAATTAGCACGTCTTTGCACATATCAATAATTTTTTTTTTTGATAATTTATTTCTCCTTTAAATTGTAAATTTGATTTTTCTTCATCCCCCTTTTTATTAATTGATTAATTAGTTTTTGGTCCTCTTACCCTAATTAGACCTAGGATTTAATTTCAACTAGGCTTAGATTTTTTATTTTTATTTTTTAGAGGGAAATTATAATTAAAAACATTTACTCATACAAAATTTTTATTTTAAGGCTGACCATGTCAAAATAAAATATTGTTTTCTAGTGACCTAGGTTCATTGACTCACCAGTGTTAAAAATAGTGATGTGCCCTTCAAGATGGACTACGTGCTCCAAGAGTGCCACTCACCTCTTGATTTATTTTGGTAGACGTCCAACCTTTGGATTCAATACTCCATTAGGAGACCTGTGGGAGAATAAGGGCCTCTCAGGAATAATGACCCTTTCTTATTGCATGCCCCTTAGAATCTTTGTGAGTGTCTGTCTCAGTCCACCCTCATGGAATCGTGGGTCTCTCGAGCTAAGTAATCATTAACCAACAATTCAATCCATGGTGGGAGTGCTAGTAGGTTGTGGAAGGGATGCTGCCACACCTCTCCCTCAATAAATATGGTTGTCATGCATGACCCCTTTAGTCCTAATGTGAGTCTGATTAGCAAGCAATTTCTAGCCTGCATCCATCAACAAAACATGTCAGTGATCCATAAAAATCATCATGATATACCCGAACATATGTCACATATGCATAAACAGAAATACCCAAACCATATATATTCCACTCCCTGACTCAGTCCAGAGTCCAAGGAGGTCCATCGATGCCATTGACATCCCCAATCTGTCAAGTGTCCTGCACACTCAAGATAAACCCATTAATAACACATGTCGATACATATATAATGAAATAATATCTCATCATATCCACAACATCATCATCATAATCCATAAGAGAAACATACAATCATAAAATGAATTGGATCACTTGCACACAAATGCCCTCAAGGATAAATCAAATCATGTGTGCACAAGAATGAGATGTTACAATTAGTTAATCTAGAATCTAAGGAAACTTAGTTGGCATAGTCTAATATTTTAGAATATTATAAGATCTATTGTGATGAAATGTTCGTGTGGAATATCTATGCCATTTTTCATATTAGATACTCTTTTGTCTGAACACTCATGCCCAAAGTGCTTATTTGTGCCTCTAGTGAAATTGAATTGTCTTCACCACCCAATTAGAAATAGTATTATATTGAAAATGATTATACCTTTTACAAGTTTGTTTGTCCTTTATTTGCTATTAATATTTTTGAAAGTATTTGAAAACGGTTCCCTATTAGTTTGGTCATGCTACTAGAATGACCAATTTGTAATTCTTTTATGTTAGGTTGAAAGGTGAATGGATCGAGGGATAACATATATATTTTTTCATATGGTGTCCTTTTAAGGTCAATAATGCAATCAAAGGCCTACTCTTTTGTAGTCTCTATGTTATACTACTTCAATACGTATGGGATGCTATTTTTTTCATAGTTCTACTATTGGCTTTAAGTCCTTTTCTTTGCATATATGTAGCATGTTGGATTACTGAGAGGGGGGGTGAATCAGTAATAGAGAAATATAATCCTTTGTTAACCATATAATCCAAGTGTTATATCAATGAAGAATTATCATCCAATAAATGCAGAGTAAATAAGCAATGAACAAATGAACAAACATACACATACACAGTACACAAGTGTTTTGGAAACCCAAATCGGGAGAACACCACAAAATGCTTTTTCTTATATGTCTTGAATAATTACATTCATTGGAACAACCAACTTCCTTTGTTTTCCAGCTACAACTGGAAGGAGGCTCCAACCCCCTAGTTTCTCATGCTACAACCTGAGGGAAGCTCCAACTCCCCAATTCTCTGGCTACAACTAGAAGGAGGCTACAACCCCCTATGTTCTCCGGCTACAATCGGAAGGTGGATACAACCACCTGTCCTTGCCCTGTCCTGCCACCCTAAAGTAGAAGTAGAATGATGGAAATACTGTCAACCTATCACTGTGAGATATATCGCTGTAAACATGTACCAATAAATCTGAACCATGCATCAAAATATACCTCAACCCGTAATCAACTTGTACCATAAACAAGTGCATCAACCATGCACCAACCTGTACCAAATAACCTGTAATCAACCTATACCATAAAAAAGTGCATCCAACCATGTACCAAGTATGTACCAATCATGTGTCAACTACTCATCAACTATGACTCATCAATATGTACCAACATCATGAACTATATACCTCATGTATGTGCCAACTCATCAACTACTTGTCTCAACCATGTACTCAACATGTACCTCAACCAAACACCCTCATCAATTTCATCATCCAAATCTGATTTGTAGCTCTGTAATAGACCTGGTGTATATGATGACATTTCTGCAAACCTTCCTTAACTTCAACAACAAGAGACTATCATTTTCATCAAACTTTTCTTTAGTCTCACATGCCTAGTTTTGGATTAGTCAACAACCCTAACTTGAAGTAATCATAACTTTGTACCTGTAATGTATTAAGATCTCAAACTGATACACAATGTTATTCAGTGTATTTTGTGCAATTCCTCCATGTTTCACTACTTGAAACCTCTCATAAAAGGAGTTATAGCAAAAATGCCATACCTTGCCGAATTCTGGCTTATTCTAGAGAGTGACCTTGTAGAGCGTTCCCCGCATGGAATATTTGTTGAATTGATCTGAAAATATGAAAAAACATACTAAATACTATACCCTAAACCAACACATTTAGTTTCACTAAATTTAGATCTGTTATGAAGGATTTATGACGTTTTTACCCGAAACACCTATTTTTGACTAGTTTTAGGACTAGCCACAAACCCTATTTTCCACGGATAGTAACTCCAAAAATAAAATGACCCACAACCTAAATATATTACCAAAGATACTTGGATATGTTTTCTTAATGGAATAGAAATCTCACAGTCTGACTCATTATAGAGAAAAAGTTATAGCGAAAATGGTGAGATGACCTGTAAATAACATACCTTAGAAAGCACCATCAAAAGAATTTATCCTTTCTTGCATTTTGGCCTTCTTTTCTTCACCTTCTCTCAGAATTTTGGCTTATATATCCTTGGTTACCTCAGAAACCTATAGATATTCAATATTCTCAAGTGTGATTAAAATGAGAGAGCCTTGCCTCTTATTTATACTCTCCAAGTAGCTTCCTTAAACGCATCTTCTAGGTCACTTGGCCCCACTTTCCTTATTTTAGGGTTAGCCCACTTCTAATTTCTCCATTAAATTTATTATTGAAATAATTTATTTTGTATTCAATTTGAATTTTAATACACTCATTACTTCACTTTATTATTTACCTTTTAAAATCTCTTAAACCACTTTGACTACTTTGACCTTTTGGAGCTTCTAGATGACATATGAGGGTCCTCCAACTTCGTAAGGCCATAACTCTCAAACCGTGAGGAGTTATGTGATGTTCCACATACCACAAGAAATGGAATGACATGTAATATCCATATAGAATATTATTTTCTGAAATTATATCATAACTCATACCGTTATCCATCAAACAAACTTGGGTCCATTACCCAAACCTGGGGTCTCCAGCTTGTCATGGCCATAACTCTCTAACCGTGAGGAGTTATGTGACGTTCCGCATACCACTGGAAATGGAATGACTAGAAATATCCATATATGATATTTTACCTACCAAATTCATTTTCCTTCATCTCATTATTCCACAATTAAGGATGGGTTCTCTTACTCCGCAAAGCGTCTTCCCATGAGGGCTTTCACCATAAGGGGACCACTTTGGAGTTCATCCATATTTACTTCTTATCAACCATGAAAAGAAAATAATGAATCATATTTACATCAAACAATATTGGGTCCATTACCCAAACCTTTATGCTGTGGGGCTTTCTTCAAGGGTTGACATCAATGATAGCAAACCTTAATCAACAATCTCCCCCTTTGGCATTGATAGCAACACTCTCATGCAATACTAAAATCATATCACTCATGCTCCCCATAGAAACATGCCTCTGTCCTCTACATCTGATAAATCTCTCCCCCTTTGTCATCAATGGAAAATGTATCTTTCTAGCCGGGGTTGCTCCCCCTGTCTGAACTGTCCTCTGATGGTGCTTCCTCGTGTACATCTAAGACATATAATATAAGCATTCAAAAAGAATTCAAAAAAAAATCATTTTGGAGTAGAAATAACTCCAAGTCTTTTGCGAAGAGATTCAAATGCTTCTCATGGAAGTGGTTTTGTAAATATGTCTTCCACTTGTTCTTTTGTGCCCACATACTCAACTTTGATGTTCTTTTCTGGAACCTGTTCCCATAGAAAGTGATACTTGAATGGAATGTGCTTTGTCTTGGAGTGCATCACCAAGTTTTTTGAGATACTGATGGAACTTGTATTATCACAATATATTGGCATGGGCTCATCATACTCAACCTGTATATCTGTCAAATTTTATTTCATCCAAAGAATCTATGTACAACATGTTGTTGCTACAATATACTCTGCCTCGGCTGTAGATAGAGATACTGATGATTGTTTCTTGCTTAGCCATGATACCAAACACTCACCTAAGTAGAATGTTGCTCCATTGCTGCTTTGTCAGTCATCAATACAACCTTCCCAATCTCCATCTGTGTAGGCAATAAGTGATATATATTTTCCTTTTGGATCCCATAATCCAAACTCTTTTGTTCTTTTGAGATATCTGAAAATCCTCTTTACTGATAATACATGTGATTCCTTTGGTGTTGCTTGAAATCATGCCACCTGTCCAACTTCTTGCATTACATCTAGTCTGGATGTTATCACATATAGTAGGCTGGCAATCATTGACCTGTATTGCCTCTTATCTGTAGACTTTGAATCATCATCTTTGCTCAACTTACAACTGGTTTGCATGGGAGTGATAACTAGTTTGCAATCTTCCATTCCGAACCTCTTTAGCATTTCTCTGATATACTTGGTTTGAGAAATAAAAATTCCTTGGTTGCTTTGATGTATCTGAAGTCCTAGAAAGAAGGATAATTCTCCAAGTAATGACATCTCAAATTCATTTTGCATGTCTTTTGCAAATTTCTGGCTTAACCTTACATCATCACTACCAAAAATAATATCATCAACATAAACTTCAATTAATAAAATATTACCTTGACTTACCTTGATGTAGAGGTTGTTGTCTGCACTTCCTTTTCTGAACCCTGCCTACTGCAGATACTTATCCAGTCTGGAGTACCATGCTCTAGGAGCCTGTTTTAGACCATACAAGGCCTTCTTTAATTTACATACATAGTCGATGTTCTCTGACAACTAAAATCCTTCTGGTTGTTCAATGTAGACTTCTTCTTCAAGTTCTCCATTCAAGAAATCTGATTTTATGTCCATTTGATATACTTTAACATTTTTGGAGCATGCATAAGATAAAAGTAAACGGATTTCTTCCATTCTGGCAACTGGGTCAAATGTCTCTTCAAATTTGATTCCTTCAATCTGTGCATATCCTTTACATATCAATCTAGCTTTGTTCCTTGTAACTTGTCCATATTCATTCAATTTATTCATGAAATCCCATTTTGTGTTGATCACATTCTTATTCTTTGGTCTTGGAACCAATTCTCAAGTGCCATTTTTCTCTATTTTATCCAATTCTTCATCCATGACCTTATTAAAAAATTCATCCTTGCTGGCTTCTTCAAAACATTTTGGTTCAATTGCAGATAAGAGTGCTAGGTGTGTTTGTTCTAGTGAATGGATTTTTCTTCTAGTCTCAATTCCTGCATCTTTGTTTCCAATAATCTGATCTAAAGGATGATTCTTCTATACTCATTTTCTAGGTGTCTTTGGAGATACTTTATGAACTTACTCTTCTGCTTCTGTCGGATTCTCTTCATCTTCATCTTCCTTTTCTACTTCTTTTTCATCTTCTTCTTCAAAAAGTTGTTCCATTGATTTGTTTTCTTCTTTCTTTGATTCTGGTCTGCCTGTTTCATCAATTGTTACGTTCATACTTTCCACAACTTTGTTCAATATTAGATTGTAACACTTGTATGCTTTCCTTGTACTTGAGTAACCAACAAGTATTCCTTTGTCCACACGAGAGTGAAACTTTCCCATTCTTCCATCTTCTCTTTTGATGTAGCATTTTCTTCCAAAAACTCTGAAGTGCTTCACATTTGTTAGTCTTCCTTTCCATAGCTCGTAGGGAGTTTTATCAGTGTTGTTTCTGACTATTACTTTGTTTTGAATGTGAACTGTTGTATGCACTATCTGTGTCCAAAATATATATGTCAATTTGGAATCCATTAGCATTGTTCGAGCCCATTCTTGTACTATCCTATTCTTTCTTTCAACAACTCCATTCTGTTGAGGTGTCGTAGTAATGGAGAATTTCCTTTTTATTCCATGACTACTACAATAGTCCATAAATTCCTTTAAAGTGAACTCTCCTCCATTATCAGATCTCAAACATTTGATTCTTGAATCCATCTCAATCTCAACCATTTCCATGTAGATCTTGAAGTTTTCAAAAGCTTCTGACTTGTTCTTGAGAAAAAAAACTGCAGTCATTCTTGTATAATCATCACCTAATAACATAACGTAGTTTTCACCTTTTAATACCTTTGTTGTAGTTGGTCCAACTAGATTAGTGTGCACAATTTCCAGTAGTCGTGTTGTTGAATATTCCTTTGATTTGAACCTAGTCTTTGTTTGCTTTCCTTGTTGACAATGCTTGCATAAAGTGTTGGCTGGTTTCATGATCTGGGGCATTTCTCTGACTGCTTCTCTTTTGTTGACTTTGACAAGGTTATAAAAATTCATGTGACCCATTCTTCTATGCCATAGCCAACATTCATCTTCCTTTCCTAGACAACACTTTTCATTTCCAATTTCACTTAACACATATATGTTGTTTGAAGTTCTTGCAGCTGTACTGACGAATTTCCCTGAACCTTCTTTTCTTATCTCACACTTTTCTGAATCGAAAGTAAGTTTATGACCTTGGTCACACATTAATTCTTCTCGATAGTCAACTTCTGCCTCTTCAATTTCTTCTTCGACTTCTTCACATTCTTCCTTAGCTTCTTCATATTCTTCTTCGGAGGATTCTTTGTCAGAGTCTTTTACTGCCATGAATAGAAATCTTCCTATCTCATTGTCACTGACTTTATCTTCATCTGATGATGAGATGTCTTCTTTGTTGTATAATCTTTTCTTGAAAACTTTCTTTGTAGTTCTTTTGCCTTTATATGCGTGTTTTCCTTTTGAGTAACCTTCATCATTTCTCTTTTTCTTATGAGGACATTTGTTAGCAAAATGACCATTACCATCACAATTAAAACAAATTAAAGGGAGCTTACCTCTATACATACCGTTGGTTCCCTTATTCAGTCTTTTGACAAAGTTGGCCACTTCTTCATCATCTTCCAAGGCGTCATTGTTTCTGCTATATTCTTCTTGTTCCTTTTTCTTTTCCTTTGATCTTTTGGATGCCTTGAAGGCTACTTCTTTTACATCTAGATTTTCCTTCTCAGTTCTCATTTCATATTATATGAATATTCCATGCAGTTCGTCCATGCTTATTCAGTCCATATCCGATCTTTCTTCTAGTGATGATACCTTAGGGTTGAATCTCATAGGAAGAGATCTTAGTATCTTTTGAAAAATTACAGATTCTTCAATTTCTTCTCCCAATCCTCTGATTGCATTCACTATTTCATCGACTCGTAAGAAGTAGGCTGTGATATCTTCATCTTCCTTCATTTTTAGTTGTTCGAACTGACCTTTGTAAGTCTGAAGCTTTGCTTCTTTGAATATTGTTTCTCCTTCATAAATATTTTGAAGCTTGTCCCAACTCTCTTTAGTGGATTTACAGTGTGCAACTTTGGTGAATACAGTATCACTGAGACCATTCAAAAGTGAATTTGTGGCTTTGGAATTATTCTCACTGAGTTTTACTGCTTTGTCATTTGTTGGTGGAACTGTTGGTGCTGTGTATCCATCTACAATTGATTGCCAAACTTGAAATCCATGTGCCTGTATATATGTCCTCATCCTTATACTCCAAAAAGCATACTTTTGTCCATCAAACTGTGGTATTCCGTTTTTATATGAGTTGGTACTCTCCATGATCTACCTTTCAGTGGTTAAACTGATTTCTGAAGGAACCGGCTCTGATACCAATTGTTGGATTACTGAGAGGGGCGGTGAAGCAGTAATAGAGAAATATAATATTTTTTTAACCATATAATCCAAGTGTTATATCAATGAAGCATTATCATCCAATAACTGTAGAGTAAATAAGAAATGAACAAATGAACAAACATACACATACACAGTACACCAGTGTTTTACATGGAAACCCAAATCAGGAGAAAACCACATAATGCATTTTCTTATATGTCTTGAAGAATTACATTCATTGGAAGCACCAACTTCCTTTGTTTTCCAGCTACAACTGGAAGGAGGCTCCAACCCCCTATTTTCTCAGGCTACAGCCTGAGGGAAGCTCCAACTCCCCAATTCTCTGGCTATAACCAGAAGGAGGCTAGAACCCCCTATGTTCTCTGGCTACAACCAAAAGGTGGCTACAATCACTTGTCCTTGCCCCACCCTACCACCCTGAAGTAGAAGCAGGATGATGGAACCACTGCCAACCTATACCTCAACCTGTAATCAACCTGTACCATAAACAAGTGCATCAACCATGCACCAACCTGTACCAAATAACCTGTAATCAACTTGTACCATAAAAAAGTGCATCCAACCACGTACCAATTATGTACCAATCATGTGTCAACTACTCAACAACTATGAATCATCAATATGTACCAACATCATCAATTATATACCTCATGTATGCACCAACTCATCAACTACTTGTCTCAACCGTGTACTCAACATGTACCTCAACCAAAAGCCCTCATCAATTTCATCATTAAAATATGATTTGTAGCTATGTAATAGACCTGGTGTATATGATCACATTCCTGCAAACCTTCCTTAACTTCAACAACAAGAGACTAGCATTTTCCTCAAACATTTATTTAGTCTCACATGCCTAGTTTTGGATTAGTCAACAAACCTAACTTGAAGTAATAATAGATTTGTACCTGTAATGTATAGAGATTTGAAACTAATACACAATGTTATTCAGTGTTCTTTATGCAATTCCTCTAGGTGTCACTACTTGAAACCTGTCAAAAAAGGAATTATAGAAAAAATGGCATACCTTGTTTAATTTTGGCTTATTCTAGAGAGCGACCTTGTAGAGTGTGCCCCACACTGAATATTTGTTAAATTGATATGAAAATGTGACATGGAATACTACATACTATAGCCTAACCAACACAGTTTATTTCATGGAATTTGGATATGTTATGAATAAGTTATGACGTTTTTACCCGAAACACCTATGCTTGACTAGTTTCACGACTAGCCACAAACCCTATTTTCCACGGAGTGTAAATCCAAAAATACAATGAATTTTTTTTTGAATGTTTTACAACAAATACTTGGATATGTTTTCTCAATTCCATAGCAATTTCACGGTCTGAATCATTATAGAAACAATGTTATAGCAAAAATGGTGAGATGACCTAGAAATAACATACCTTAGAAAACACCATCAAAAGAATTTATCCTTCCTTGCATTTTGGCCTTCTTTTCTTCACCTTACCTCATAATTTTGCCTTAGATATCCTTGGTTATATCATACACCTACAGATATTCAATATTCTCAATTGTGATTAAAATGAGAGAGCCTTGCCTTTTATTTATACTCTCCAAGTAACTTCCTTAAAAACATCTTCTATATCACTTCACCCCACTTTCCATATTTTAGGGTTAACCCACTTCTAATTTCTCCAATAAATTTATTATTGAAATAATTTATTTTGTATTCACTTTGAATTATAATACACTCATTACTTCACTTTATTATTTACCTTTTAAAATCTTTTAAACCACTTTGACTACTTTGACCTTTTGGGGCTTCTAGATGAAATATGAGGGTCCTCCAACTTCGTAAGGCCATAACTCTCAAACCGTGAGGAGTTATGCGACGTTCCACATACCACTAGAAATGGAATGACATTTAATATCCATATAGAATAGTATTATCTAAAAATATATCATAACTCATACCATTATCCATCAAACAAACTTGGGTCCATTACCGAAACTTGGGGTCTCCAACTTCTCATTGCCATAACTCTCTAATCGTGATGAGTTATGTGACATTCCACATACCACCAGAAATGGAATGACAAGAAATATCCATATAGGATAATTTACCTAAAAAATTTATTTTCCTTCATCTCATTATTCCACAATTAAGCATGGGTTCTCTTACTCCACAAAGAGTCTTCCCGTGAGGGCTTTCACCATACGGGGACCACTTTGGAGTTCATCCATATTTACTTCTTATCAACCATGACAAGACAATAATGAGTCATCTTTACATCAAACAATATTAGGTCCATTACCCAAACATTTGTGCTACGGGGCTTTCTTCAAGGGTTGACATCAATGAAAACCAACCTTAATCAACAATCTCCCCCTTTGGTATTGAGGGCAACACTCTGATGCAATAATGAAATCATATCGCTCATGCACCCCCTAGAACCATGCCTCTTTCCTCTATATCTGATAAATTTTCCTATGTCCTCTGCATCTGATAAATTTGATCCGCCTAGAACCATGCCTCTATCATTTGCATCTGATAAATATCTTCCCCTTTTTCATCAATGACAAAGGTATCTTTCCATTCAAGGTTGCTCCCCCTGATTGAACTGTCCTCTTATGGTGCTTTCTCATGTACATCTAAGACATATAATATAATCATTCAAAAAGAATTAAAAAAAAATTCATTTTGGAGTAGAAATAACTACAAGTCTTTGGCGAAGAAATTCAAAGGATTCACGTCGAAGTGGTTTTGTAAAGATGTATGCCACTTGTTCTTTTGTTCCCACTTACTCAACTATGATGTTTTTTTCTGCAACCTATTCCCATAGAAAGTGATACTTGATTGGAATGTGCTTCGTCTTGGAGTGCATCACCGGGTTTTTTGAGATATTGATGGCACTTGTATTATCACAATATATTGGAATGGGTTAATCATACTCAACCTGTATATGTTCGAAAACACAGGTATTCCAACAGAGGACGAACACCTTCAGTAACCACTCACATAACCATATCAAAGATCAACACATCGATGTTTTCACGTGGTAAAACCCCTACGGGGAAACATCCACGGCCCCAACCAACGTGGCCACTTGGAGCAGTTTATTAATGCAAAGAAAAAGAT
>ML785608.1:304914-315179 GCA_009831015.1 Picea engelmannii | reverse complement strand
CAAACCGAAATAAAATCAAAACTTTGCAAAAATTTAAAAATGCGTATTCAGACTTTATACCTCCGGATTCTGACTGTAATGGTCGTATCTTGGGCAAACGGAAACCTTTTCGAGTGAAACGAAAAGTGTTCCTGAATGAAAAGAGTGCTCCGGACACAATGGAACAGTCCTTTCAGCCCAAAAATGTACAAAAATTCCAGAAAATGGAGATGAGGCAACTCGGCTTCACTATCTCGATCTACAACAGGAGCGGGTCTTCAAACAGGCTCTGATACCATGTTCGACAACGTAGGTATTCCAACAGAGGACGAACACCTTCAATAACCACTCACATAACTAGATCAAATATCAACACACCAATGTTTTCACGTGGTAAAACCCCTACGGGGAAACATCCATGGCCCCAGCCAACGCGGCCACTTGGAGCAGTTTATTAATGCAAAGAAAAAGATTAGAAAGAGATTTTACAAGAGATTTTCTCACAATCGATCATCGGAAAATGACCCTTCATGCTCTTTAAATAGAGATCATGGACCAATCGCGTGTTAAGCCACAGATCAATGGCCGTTAAGATCGAGGAGAGTATGAACCGTCAGATCACTCTATGTCGGGAACATATCGTGACCGTCGGATTTCCTAACTACAAATGCATACTAATGCATACTAAAGAAACACACTTTTACCTAACGACATATTAGACCAAGTAGATCTTAACTAACTCCTAAGTGTCTAAATATCCTAACAGTATATTTGTCAAATTTTGTTTCATCCAAAGAACCTGCATACACCATGTTACTATTGTAATATACTCTACCTCAGCTGTAGATAGAGATACTGATGATTATTTATTGCATAGCCATGATACCAAACACTCACCTAAGTAGAACGTTGCTCTGCTGGTGCTTCGTCGGTGACCAATATAACCTACCCAATCTGCATCTATGTAGGCAATAAGTGATAGATATTTTCCTTTTGGATACTATAATACAAATTCTTCTGTTCCTTTGAGATATCTAAAAATTCTCTTTACTGCTAATACATGTGATTCCTTTGGTACTGCTTGAAATCGTGCCACCTATCCAACTGCTTGCATTACATATGGTCTAGATGCTGTCACATATAGTATGTTGCCAATCATTGACATGTATTGTCTCTGATCTGTAGACTTCAAATCATCATCTTTGCTCAACTTAAAACTAGTTTGCATGGGAGTGATAACTAGTTTGCAATCTTCCATTCTGAACCTCTTTAGCATTTCTCTGATATACTTGTTTTGAGAAATAAAAATTTCTTGGTTTCTTTGACATATCTAAAGTCCCATAAAAAAGGATAGTTCTCCAAGTAACGACATTTCAAATTCATTCTGCATGTCTTTTGCAAATTTCTGGCTTAACATGTCATCATCACTACCAAAAATAATATCATCAACATAAACTTAAATTAATAAAATATTACCTTGACTTACCTTGATGTAGAGGTTGTTGTCTGCACTTCCTTTTCTGAACTCTGTCTGCTGCAGATACTTATCCAGTCTCGAGTACCATGCTCTAGGAGCCTGTTTTAGACCATATAAGGACTTATTTAATTTACATACATAGTTTGTGTTCCCTGACAACTGAAATCCTTCTGGTTGTTCAATGCAGACTTCTTCTTCAAGTTCCCCATTTAGAAAAGATGATTTTATGTCAATTTGATATACTTTAACATTTTTTAAGCATGCATAAACTAAAAGTAAACAGATTGCTTCCATTCTGGCAACTGGGGAAAATGTCTCTTCAAAGCCGATTCCTTCAATCTGTGCATATCCTTTACATACCAATCTAGCTTTGTTCCTTGTAACCTGTCCATCTTCATTCAATTTATTCCTGAAAACCCATTTTGTCCTGATCACATTCTTATTCTTTCGTCTTGGAACCAATTTCCAAGTGTCATTTTTCTCTATTTTATCCAATTATTCATCCATGGCCTTATTCCAAAATTCATCCTTGTTGGCTTCTTCAAAACAGTTTGTTTCAATTGTAGATAAGAGTGCTAGGTGTGTTTGTTCTGGTGAACAGATTTTTCTTCTAGTCTCAACTCCTGCATCTTTGTTTCAAATAATCTCATCTGAAGGATGATTCTTCTGTACTCATTTGCTAGGTGTCTTTGGAGATACTTTCCGAACTTTCTCTTATTCTTTTGTTGGATTCTCTTCATCTTCATCTTCCTCTTCTACTTCTTTTTCATATTTTTCTTCGAAAAGTTGTTCCATTGATTTGTTTTCTTCTTCCTTTGATTTTGGTCTGTCTGTTTCATCAATTGTTACGTTGATGCTTTCCACAACTTTGTTCAATCTTATATTGTAACACTTGTATTCTTTCCTTGTACTTGAGTAACCAACAAGTATTCCTTTGTCCACATGAGAGTCAAACTTTCTCATTCTTCCATCTTCTCTTTTTATGTAGCATTTTCTTCCAAAAACTCTGAAGTGCTTCACATTTGGTGGTCTTCCTTTCCATAGCTCGTAGGGAGTTTTATCAGTGTTGTTTATGAGAATTACTCTATTTTGAATGTGAAATGTTGTATGCACTGCCTATGTCCAAAATATATCTGTCAATTTGGAATCCATTAGAATTGTTCAAGCCATTTCTTGTACTGTCTTGTTCTTTCTTTCAACAACTCCATTCTGTTGAGGTGTCCTAGCAAGGAATAATTGTCTTTTTATTCCATGAATGCTACAGTATTCCATAAATTCCTTTGATGTGAAGTCTCCTCCATTATCAGATCTCAAACATTTGATTCTTGAATCCATCTCATTTTCAACCATTTCCTTGTAGATCTTGAAGTTTTTAAAGCTTCTAACTTGTTCTTGAGAAAGGAAACTGCAGTCATTATTGTATAATCATCAACTAATAACATAAATAAGTTTTCACCTTTTAAGTCCTTTGTTGTAGTTGGTCCAACTAGATCAGTGTGCACAATTTCCAGTGGTCTTGTTGTTGAATATTCCTTTGATTTGAACCTGGTCTTTGTTTTCTTCCGTTGTTGACAATGCTTGCATAAAGTGTTGGTTGGTTTCATGATCTGGGGCATTTCTCTAACTGCTTCTCTTTTGCTGACTTTGACAAGGTTATCTAAATGCATGTGACCCATTCTTCTATGCCATAGAAAAATTTCATCTTCCTTTCCTAGACAACACTTTTCATTTCCAATTTCACTTAAGACATATATGTTGTTTGAAGTTCTTGCAGCTGTACCGACCAATTTCCCTGAACCTTCTTTTATTATCTCACACTTTTCTGAATCGAAAGTAAGTTTATGACCTTGGTCACACATTTGGCTCACACTTAGAAGATTATGTTTCATATCTTCTACCAGTAGAACATTTTGTGCCTTTTCATTCTTGTTCCCAATTCAGACTGTGCCTTCTCTAATAATTTTGGATGAATTATCATTTCCGAAGAAACTGATCCATTTTTTTCTTTTCGTAATGTAATAAATTTGTCTTTATCACCTGTCATGTGTTTTGAACATCCACTATCAACATACCAACCATGTTTCTTCTACTTATCTTATAGAGCGATTGTGCATTCTTCATTGTTATACTGATCTTGCTTTCTTATCCATGTCGTTTTCTGAGGTTATTGTCTGTGACTGTTTTTATTTTGTTGAGGTTATTTAGGAGGGACAGTGATTCTGCAATCCTTGGCCATGTGTCCAAAATTGTTACATTTGTAACATTGCACTTCAGTGCTCAAAGATTTAGACGGATTGTAACTTCTTCTTTATGTGTCACTAGGTCTCCTTGAATAATCTCTTTGTATATAACTCTCAAAGTTTTTACTATTCCTGTTGTTAGCTCAGCAATTCACAACTTTATGTCCAAAATTATTACATGAATAACATAAACCAAAAAATATAGTTTGATCCCTGAGAGTTGAAGATCTTCTGAAAGGAGGGGCTCTTATGAATCCTTCTTCTTCTTGAGGCCTATTTGTCTGTTTTTTATTCTGAAATTTGAATCTTTCATGTGGAGGAGTGTCCCTGTAATCTTCCTTGTATATCTTCCTATCCTCTTTGATTGTTTCTACATAGCTCTTTGGATTTCTTTCTTTCTCTATTTTTTTGGAGCTTGACCCTTTTCTGTTTGATTGTATGCAAGTCCAGACGTGTCAAGATGATATTTTTGACTGTTGATAATGTTATTTAGAAGTTTTGAGCTATTCTGCATATTTTTCTTTTGAATATCCTTTCTTAGTGTGACAACCTCTGCTTCCAAGTTTCCAATGATCTTGTCCTTTTCTTCTAGTTGTTCTTTGAGTGCTTATTCAAATCTTTTATCTTCTTCTATTTAAACCTTCAATTTTGTGATCATTTGTTCTAGTTCTCAAGTGTCCTTTTTCTTGTCTGGTTCTGCTTGTAGTTTCTTGTTTTTCTTCTTTTCTCTTCTGATAACTTCTATGACACACATTAATTATTCTCGATAGTCAACTTCTGCCTTTTCAATTCCTTCTTCGACTTCTTCACATTCTTCTTCAGCTTCTTCGAAGTCTTCTTTGTCAGAGTCTTTTACTGGCATGAATAGAACTCTTCATGTCTCATTGTCACTGACTTCATCTTCATCTAATGATGAGATGTCTTCTTTGGTGTATAAGATTTTCTTGAAAACTTTCTTTCTAGTTCTTTTGCCTTTATATGTGTGTTTTCCTTTTGAGTAACCTTCATCATTTCTCTTTTTCTTATGAGGACATTTGTTAGAAAAATGACCAATACCATCATAATTAAAACAAATTAAAAGGAGCTTACCTCTATACCTATCGTTGGTTCCCTTGTTCAGTCTTTTGACGAAGTTGGCCACTTCTTCATCATCTTCCGAGGCGTCACTGCTACTGCTATATTCTTCTTGTTCCTTTTTCTTTTTCTTTGATCTTTTGGATGCCTTGAAGGCTGCTTCTTTTACATCCAGATTTTCCTACTCAGTTCTCATTTCATATGCTGTGAAGATTCCATGCAGTTCGTCCATGCTTATTGAGTCCATATATGATCTTTCTTCTAGTGATGATATCTTAGGGTTGAATCTCATAGGAAGAGATCTTAGTATCTTTTGAACAATTACAGATTTTTCAATTTCTTCTCCCAATCCTATGATTGCATTCACTGTTTCATCGACTCGTAATAAGTAGGTTGTGATATCTTCATCTCCCTTCATTTTTAGTTGTTCGAACTGACCTCTGTAAGTCTGAAGTTTTGTTTCTTTGACTTTTGTATCTCCTTTGTAAATATTTTGAACCTTGTCCCAAATCTCTTTAGTGGATTTACAGTGTGCAACTTTGGTGAATACAGTATCACTGAGACCATTCAAAAGTGAATTTGTGGCTTTGGAATTATTCTCACCGAGTTTTACTGCTTTGTCATTTGTTGGTGGAGCTGTTGGTGCTGTGTATCCATCTACAATTGATTTCCAAACTTGAAATACCTGTGCTTGTATATATGTCCTCATCCTTATGCTCCAAAAATCATACTTTTGTCCATCAAACTATGGTATTCCATTTTTATATGAGTTGGTACTCTCCATGATCTACCTTTCAGTGGTTAAACTAATTTTTAAAGGAACCTACTCTGATACCAATTGTTAGATTACTGAGAGGGGTGGTGAATCAGTAATAGAGAAATATAATCCTTTTTTAACCATATAATCCAAGTGTTATATCAATGAGCATTATCATCCAATAACTGTAGAGTAAATAATCAATGAACAAATGAACAAACATACACATACAGAGTACACCAATTTTTTACATGGAAACCCAAATCGGGAGAAAACCACATAATGTTTTTTCTTATATGTCTTGAATAATTACATTCATTAGAAGCACCAACTTCCTTTTTTTTTTAGATACAATTGGAAGGAGGTCCCAACCCCCTAGTTTTTTAGGCTACAACCTGAGGGAATCTTCAACTCCTCAATTATATGGCTACAACCAGAAGGAGGCTACAACCCCCTATGTTCTCCAGCTACAATCGAAAGGTGGCTACAATCACCTGTCCTTGCCCCGTCTTGTCACCCTGAAGTAAAAGTAGGATCATGAAACCACTGTCAACTTGTCAGTGTGAGATATACCATGGTAAACATGTACCAATAAATCTAAACCATGCATCAACCATGCATCAACCTGTACCTAAACCTATAATCAACCTGTACCATAAACAAGTGCATCAACCATGCACCAACCTGTACCAAATAACATGTAATCAACCTGTACCATAAACAAGTCCATCCAACCATGTACCAAGTATGTACCAATCATGTTTCAACTACTCATCAAGTATGACTCATCAATATGTACCAACATCATCAACTATATGCTTCATGTATGTTCCAACTCATCAACTACTTGTCTCAACAATGTACTCAACATGTACCTCAACCAAAATCCCTCATCAATTTCATTATCCAAATATGATTTGTAGCTCTGTAATAGACCTGGTGTATATTATCACATTCCTGCAAACCTTCTTTAACTTCAACAACAAGAGACTAGCATTTTCATGAAACTTTTCTTTAGTCTCACATGCCTAGTTTTGGATTAGTTAACAACCCTAACTTGAAGTAATCATAACTTTGTAGCTATAATGTATAAAGATTTTAAACTCATATACAATATTCGTCAGTGTGTTTTATGAAATTCCTCCAGGTGTCACTACTTGAAACCTCTCAGAAAAGGAGTTATAGCAAAAATGACATACCTTGATGAATTCTGGCTTATTCTAGAGAGTGACCTTGTAGAGTGTGCCCCACAAATAATATTTGTTGAATTGATATACAACTATGAAAAATTATACTACAGACTATACGCTAACTAAAAAAATTTATTTCACTAAATTTGGATCTGTTATGAAGAAGGTATGACATTTTTACCCGAAACACCTATTTTTGACTAGTTTTAGGACTAGCCACAAACCCTATTTTCCATGGAGTGTAACTCCAAAAATAAAATGACCCATAAGCTAAATGTTTTACCACATATACTTGGATATGTTTTCTCAATGGAATATCAATTTCATGGTCTAAATCATTATAGAAAAAATGTTATAGTGAAAATGGTAAGATGACCTGTAAATAACATACCTTAGAAAGCACCATCAAAAGAATTTATCCTTCTTTGCATTTCGGCCTTTTTTTCTTCACCTTCCCTCAGAATTTCAGCTTATATATCCTTGTTTACCTCAGACACCTATAGATATTCAATATTCTCAAGTGTGATTAAAATGAGAGAGCCTTGCCTCTTATTTATACTCTCCAAGTAGCTTCCTTAAAAACATCTTCTAGATCACTTGGCCCCACTTTCCTTATTTTAGGGTTAACCCACTTCTAATTTCTCCATTAAATTTATTATTGAAATAATTTATTTTGTATTCACTTTGAATTATAATACACTCATTACTTCACTTTATTATTTACCTTTTAAAATCTCTTAAACCACTTTGACTACTTTGATCTTTTGGGGCTTCTAGATGACATATGAGGGTCCTCCAACTTCGTAAGACCATAACTCTCAAACCGTGAGGAGTTATGTGACGTTCTACATACCACCAAAAATGGAATTACATGCACTATCCATATAGACTAGTATTATCTGAAAATATATCATAACAAATACCTTTATCCATCAAGCAAACTTGGGTCCATTGCCCAAACCTGGGGTCTCCAACTTCTCATTGCCATAACTCTCTAAACGTGAGGAGTTATGTGACGTTCCACATACCACTAGAAATAGAATGAAAAACACTATCCATATAGGATAGTTTATCTGAAAAATTCATTGTCCTTCATCTCATTATTCCACAATTAATCATGGGTTATCTTACTCTGCAAAGTGTCTTCCCGTGAGGGATTTCACCATAAGGGGACCACTTTGGAGTTCATCCATATTTACTTCTTACAAACCATGAAAAGACAATAATGAATGATATTTACATCAAACAATATTGGGTCCATTACCCAAACCATTGTGTTGTGGGGCTTTCTTCAAGGGTTGACATCAATGACAACCAACCTTAATCAACAATCTCCCCCTTTAGCATTGATGGCAACACTCTAATGCAATACTGAAATCATATCACTCATGCTCCCCCTGGAACCATGTCTTTGTCCTTTGTATCTGATAAATTTACCTCTGTCCTCTGCATATGATAAATCCGCTCCCCCTGGAACCATGCCTCTGTCCTCTGCATTTGATAAATCTCTCCCCCTTTGTCATCAATGGCAAAGGTATCTTTCCATCTGGGACTGCTCCCCCTGACTGAACTGCCCTCTTATGGTGCTTCCTCATGTACATATAAGACATATAAGACAAGCATTCAAAAAGAATTCAAAAAACATTCATTTTGGAGTAGAAATTACTCCAAGTCTTTGGCAAAGATATTCAAAGGCTTCCCGTGGAAGTCGTTTTGTAAATATGTATGCCACTTGTTCTTTTGTGTCCACATATTCAACTCTGATGTTCTTTTCTGCAATCTGTTCCTGTAGAAAGTGATACTTGATTGGAATGTGCTTCGTCTTGAAGTGCATCACTGGGTTTTTTGAGATACTGATGTATTATCGCAATATATTGGAATGGGCTCATCATACTCAACCTGTATATCTATCAAAGTTTGTTTCATCCAAAGAACCTATGTACAACATGTTGCTGCTGCAATATACTATGTCTTGGCTATAGATAGAGATATTGATGATTGTTTCTTGGTTAGCCATGATATCAAACACTCACCTAAGTAGAACGTTGCTCCACTGGTGCTTTGTTGGTCATCAATACAACCTGCCCAATCTGCATTTGTGTAGGCAATAAGTGATAGATCTTTTCCTTTTGGATACCATAATCCAAACTCTTATGTTCCTTTGAAATATCTGAAAATCCTCTTTACTGCTAATACATGTGATTCCTTTGGTGCTGCTTGAAATTGTGCCACCTGTCCAACTTTTTGCATTACATCTAGTTTGGATGTTGTCACATATAGTAGGTTGACAATCATTGACCTGTATTGCCTCTAATCTGTAGACTTTGAATCATCATGTTTGCTCAACTTACAATTGGTTTGCATGGCAGTGATAACGAGTTTGTAATCTTACATTCCAAACCTCTTTAGCATTTCTCTAATATACTTGGTTTGAGAAATAAAAATTCGTTGGTTTATTTGACTTATTTGAAGTCCCAGAAAGAACGATAGTTCTCTAAGTAACGGCATTTCAAATTCATTCTGCATGTCTTTTGCAAATTTTTGGCTTAACCTGTCATCATCACTACCAAAAATAATATCATCAACATAAACTTTAATTAATAAAATATTACCTTGACTTACCTTGATGTAGAGGTTGTTGTTTGCACTTTCGTTTCTGAACCCTGCCTGCTGCAGATACTTATCCAGACTAGAGTACCATGTTCTAGGATCCTGTTTTAGACCATACAAGGCCTTCTTTAATTTACCTACATAGTCTATGTTCTCTAACAACTAAAATCCTTCTAGTTGTTCAATGTAGACTTCTTCTTCAAGTTCCCCATTCAGAAAAGCTGATTTTATGTCCATCTGATATACTTTAACATTTTTGGAGCATGCATAAGCTAAAAGTAAATGGATTTCTTCCATTCTGGCAACTGGGGCAAATGTCTCTTCAAAGCCGATTCCTTCAATTTGTGCATATCCTTTACATACCAATCTAGCTTTGTTCCTTGTAACCTGTCCATCATTTAAGTTATTCCTGAAAACCCACTTTGTGTCGATCACATTCTTATTCTTTCGTCTTGGAACCAATTCTCAAGTGTCATTTTTATCTATTTTATCCAATTCTTCATCCATGGCCTTATTCCAAAATTCATCCTTGCCGGCTTCTTCAAAATAGTTTGGTTCAATTGTAGATAAGAGTGCTAGGTGTGTTTGTTCTGGTGAACAGATTTTTCTTCTAGTCTCAACTCCTGCATCTTTGTTTCCAATAATTTGATCTAAAGGATGATTCTTTTGTACTCTTTTGCTAGGTGTCTTTGGAGACACTTTCTAAACTTGCTCTTCTGCTTCTGTCGGATCCTCTTCATCTTCATCTTTCTCTTCTACTTCTTTTTCATCTTTTTCTTCGAAAAGTTGTTCCATTTGTTGATTAAGGTTGGTTGTCATTGATGTCAACCCTTGAAGAAAGACCCATAGCACAAAGTTTTGGGAAATGGACCCAATAGTGTTTGATGTAAATATGACTTATTATTTTCTTATCATGATTGATAAGGTGTACAAATGGA